>JAEQBH010007557.1:0-58218 GCA_016808115.1 Tetrastigma voinierianum | reverse complement strand
GTTTGATGGGCAAACTTAATGCCCTATGATAGGATAGTAAGTTCCTAAACAAGTATAATTCTATTAAAAGTACAAATAAGTAGATAAATTTGTTATATGAAAAAGTACAGTTCAACATGTATAATAGATTATTTGATAATGAATATTCCTCAAGTATACATGATATCGCAGTATTCATGTATATGAGATATCTTTCTAATACATAAAAAAGATTATTAAGAAAAACATAATAATACTAATCAATCGTTTCTATGACCGTAGTTAGGTAGATAGCATGCCTATAGGACACAAAGGCTACATCATACAAATACATATATCGAGGCCCCATTCTGCTAATGACATAGATCCCATTTGATTACTATATGGCCCCGTTTCTCAGTCATACAGATGATTCACAGGCCGCACAGGTGTACTTAATCAACAATATTTTTAACCTAATTTTGCCAAAGAGTAGGGCAAAGCTACTACAGTATAGTGGTTTTAGGCTCGAACTCAGAGATGGGTTTTTTTTGCACAAAATGATTCACAGTTGATGAAAAATGGTGATTTCACTTTGGATTTGGGGTTTTTAAAACAAGCAGGATCGTGGGTTGAAAAACTACAAACAAAATGAAATAGAATGCAAAAAGAACTCCTCAAGTCTCGTGCCACCGGGTTTGAGTTTGGGGGTGACCGAGGGTCCTCAGCCCTTTTCCTCGCTGTTGGGAGGATGACCTATAGTCATTTCCCGAACCGGATCTTCATTTAGCCATAAAAATCGAACCCTAAAAGTTTTTCTCTTGAGATAGAGCATTTATTGGTCATTTATGTTTCAAAGCAAAGTAAAAATGATCCTTTGACCTAACATGCAGAAGGCAACAAATGGCAATCTGTTTCGAGCCCTCGATCTTAGTAAAGATCCACTCGAGCCCTAAAGTTTTTTTTGCCAAGTACCGCCAATCGTGGTACATAAGAAGGACTTAAGGCCGAAAAAGATACAAAGACATAAATGATCATAAGTTCATGCATCGAAAACAGAGAGGACACTAGTTTACCTTAAAACTACCTAATGGCCCTCTCTTTCAAGGATGTGGATTTATTCAAACATCCCTTTGAGTCAGCCATCCCTGCGGTACTGCGGTGAGAGAAAATGAAGGAAAAAGGGGGAGAAAATTAGAGATAAGAAGAAAAGTGGGAAAACTGAAAGCTTTGGAACCAATTTTATTACATCCCGTCCTCCTGTACAGAGCTTGACTGAGGCTTATATACTGCTCAAAGTCAAGGGAAATTACAAAATGTCCGAACTACTCATTAATACATGTGTAGTTTAGGAAAAAGTCACAAAAAGGTCAATTGTAGGTCAAACCGAGAGACAGCAGCCGCGAAAATTCGCAACCCCGCAAAAATTTCGCAGTGTTCCACTTTCTTCTCACTGCGGGCTCCACTCCCTTCTCGACTTCGTCGTAGTTACAAGTTCGCCTTAGATTCTTCATGTTAGATTGGCTCGAACCTAGCCTTATTATCTTGCAAAAACTACAAAACAGCCACAAAATGCGATTAGTAGTATAGAAGCAAGCACTTGATGTGCCAATCGGGGTTAATTTACGCTTGACTAGCACACAAAAAGTCCTCAAAACTATGATAAACATGACTCAAAAAGAAGTACCAAGAATTAAATCACCGTATCACCTGGCCTCGTATAGTGATAGGGGTACCTCTCGTACATAACAGATAGAGGAACAATGATAGTACTTTCTATACATACGCTTATCTCCCGTATCCAATTCTCGGTATTTTGCATACGAACATAAAAGAAAATGAAAAATATATGTAAAGGAATGTATAAAGTATATGATATGATATGAGAAGCATAGCACTGCTATGCGATGATAGTATACAGTTACAAGAACAAGAAATACAATATAAAATGACACGAAAAGTATATGAAATATGAAAAGAAAAGAAACATGTTATGATCAAAGAAAGTAGACATGAGAAAAGGATAAATATATGTACATGTTATATATGTCATAAAGATATGCATGCGATTAAAGCGGGATGACCCTTGTTAGAGGTCGCCCATATGTGTAAATATCTTACCAAGCTATGTTTAGCAAGGTGTTTCATCCGTGTAGGTACAAAAGAGGAAACCAGAGGGCAAGACGATCCACATCAGCAGCCAAGGTCAACACATCACTAGGGGTCCACCGAAGATTTTTTGCATAACGATATGTCTTTGCTTCTTTTGTAAACAATGTAAATGTTGAACACTCCATATATGGAGCTTGTATATGCATTTTGTATCCGCTGCATGCAATATGGTTGAAGTTAAATGTTCAACATTATATGAATGGAAAGCTTAAAGTTTATAAGTTATAGAAAACATAGCATCCCGGATCCTATTCGGACCCACCAATCAGGTCGGATCGGGAAGGGGTGTCTCACAGGGTCCATCTGTCCATATCCACAATATACAACTATATCACAATAGTCCATATGAGTTTATTACAACACTCTTATACAGAACATATATTAAAACTAGCTTGTTCTAATATAGTTTACAAAATTTTTTATCAAACCACATCCTAGCTTCCTTCAAAATCATGACCTCAAAGGAGCGCCATCCACCGGTGTACCACTTTCACCTAAAATATGGTCCTACGATCATGAGCAATCTTGAGAATAATTTTTACAAGGGCTACTTCCCACCTAAGTGCACATGCAATGTCAATTCACACATTCAAGTAAAAACATACACATTCCAACTCAAATGTCTACATGCCATGGATGAGAATGTGACTAATTGCTCTATGTCCCAGTCCTCACTGACTTCACACATGATATGCTGTGAAAACCGTCATTTCTGTTCCATCAATGACCATTTTTCCAAAACAAAAGCTTTTGTTTTATGAATCAAAATCCATTAGACAAACTCTAATATTCACTTCTTTTTACTAACCTGTGTTTTTGTGGGAGTAGCAAATTTCGGTTCCACCGTAGGCTTCGTGATGCCTTCCAACACTTCGCCAAACTTTCACGCTTAGATACATATGTCTAACCAAGAATACAAGGTTTTTCACACGAGTACGTATCTATCTCTTCTTGCTATACACAACACACGTATTTTTCATTTCCTTTCTCTTTAAGCAACCATGACTCATTTCGACGTTGTTGCATTTTACCGAGATCACCATCGAACACCAAACACAATGTCGATCTACCATGTACTCATGACATACCATCAAACACCAAACACAATATGTCGATTTACCAATCATGCACTCACACCCATTTAATGCGAGATAACCCTGATGCATATGCAGTGCAACATGCTATCAGATGTTATTATATCATGTCACACGATAATGAATGCTACACGGAATGCAAAGACAATCCACACTACACTTACGTATGTCATGGACAATCACATCATCTCGTGATAGCGACTTCCATAAATCATTTATTTATGTCAACCTATCATGCATGCAATATTTCAACATGTCATTCTATGATCAGCAATGACACACAAGCAAGCCATGTGGCTATCAGATAAAACAAGCCATCTCATGTCAACATAGTTGTAGCAATACACATCGACAATCTAATGCTTTATTTCTTTCTCTCATATGTTTCGTTTTTTTTTTTTCACAATAGAAATACTCCCTATGCTCTCTCCAATTTGACCTTTTCAACTTATCCAAGTTTTGAAGACAAGGCCCACGCTCGCACTACACGTGCTCAAATCCCTTTTGTCTCCGTTTTTTGTTCAAATATTTTATTTCATCCCTGCTCAAGTTCAATTTATTTAAATGAACTTTACCTAATTTATTTATTCTAATTTCTCTGGATTGTTCTAAAAATCATTTTGGGTCCATAAGGGACCCACGCCCCGAGAATCATGAAAATCTGGTTGTCCTAAATTTAACGAAATTCATTCGGGGTAACTATATTTCAGCGAGACGAATCCAATCTGAAGTTCAAGCCATCATCCGAGATCTTAAATAATTTTCAAAGCCTCGAATCCATTTTGGCAATTTTTACTATCTTCAGCTATTTTTCAAAAGTTAAACTTTTCCAGTTTTACATTCTTCCTCTTTAACACTTCGTCCCGAAATTCATACACACTAGCATACACAATCACATGCATATGCTATTAATCAACAATACTCTTGCCCATAGGACAAGAGAAAGATACCTTGAAGAATCAATTGATTGATCCGCCTGGCTCGCCCGAGGTGTAATGGTGTGTACATGCCCCGGGTCCCCGAAGTCCACTCATGAGCCCTTCAGACTGACCACCTACGGCCCGGGCCTCTCCGGGCCTGCCTAAGAAATAATCTAAGGCTCGTGCCACACCCCGACTGAGCATCGGGTTCCCCGCCCGGCCGGGGTAAGGAGAGACAAACTGTGTATGTGCATGTCCCACTGATGATTGGGACTGAGGTGTCCCATAACCCTGGGATCCTTGCCTCTGTAGGTAATCCCATCTCATTTGTCAAGGATGGTGGCAATGATAGCATGTCATCTGCCCCATCTGGCTAGATGCCCTGACTTGACCTTGGCCCTAATAACCTCGCTGCTCGGCCCTTAAAATCCTCATGAAGCAGAAGTCCTCTACTTATTCCCGAAATAAGAAGACCGACGCCCTCTTCTTTCTCGACTAACACCCACATCACTGATGCTTCGCGGCGCCATCAATCTCTCTTCGTTGCCAAAGCTATCCCGACCATAGTCCACCCCATGGATGAGAAATCCCACAATTCCTCGCTCTCGATGACAATTTCGCACTCATCATCAAATTTACTCACCTCTGCCATGCTCTGGCGGCCACATAGCCATTAGAAAACGGCCAACCTGAACTTAGCCACATACTCTAACACCGTCATTGT
Source organism: Tetrastigma voinierianum (assembly GCA_016808115.1). Lineage (NCBI taxonomy): Eukaryota > Viridiplantae > Streptophyta > Magnoliopsida > Vitales > Vitaceae > Tetrastigma > Tetrastigma voinierianum. The sequence continues at coordinate 53,350 of JAEQBH010007557.1, read as the reverse complement.
TCCTCGCTTACTCTAGGAACCTCGCCTCAGATGTCTAGCGCTTGCCTGAATGCCCATGGAGAGCTCATGGAACTCTCCCCATGCCATCGCTCTACGTCCCAAGACCTTAACCCAATCCCACCATACTGATTCACCCTCTAGTTGGAATATCGTCATTTTATCTCTCACGTGGCATCGAGGTGATCTCCATGGCCTCCAATATTTTCCTCGACCATCGAACCCTATGTCCCTCCTCGACTTCACATCGACACATGTCAAATAAAGAAATCGAGATTTCTTTTTCTTATTTCATAGGTGGTGCATAATGCCAAACACTAATAAGCATCGCCTCCAACTATCATGTTCATTTATTTTCCAAACTCTAAGGTTATGTTCTCTAACCCTAGTGTTCATCCTTTTACTATATACATCCCACATTCATATTTTTCACACAATTCAGAACACAATAAACATTGAGCATGTTAGAACACAAAACATATAATGCACCACACCCATGCAATGATTTAACCCATGCCCAACAAATGTATCTCGTGTACCTAGACTCTTGATATCTAGCTAAGACAAACTAGTATCGGGGACTATACTTTCAGGATACCCACACCCGAGCTCCCTAGGTAATCGTTTACCTAAGCTCTTATACCAAGCTGTGACGCCCTAAAACCCAGGGGTCCGATTGACAACCCTTCAACCCTCGAAATTCCTGTGGATTTCGGGTAACCCGATACCACATCACATGGTCCCATTTATCAGATCCATTCATTAAAATCTAAGTAGCCCCCTTTTTCGAAGAGCTCTACCAACATACAACCTCAGATAAGAATATATCCATGACCCATCCAGGGTCTCAACAGAAGTAGTAATGACCACACAGGGTCCATCTGTCCATATCCACAATATACAACTATATCACAATAGTCCATAAGAGTTTATTACAACACTCTTATACATAACATATATTAAACTAGCTTGTTTCTAATGTAGTTTCATAAAAATATTTATCAAATGTACATCCTCAGATCCTTCAAAATCACTACTTTAAAGGAGCACCATCCTCTAGTGCACCACTTGCACCTAAAATATGGTCCCCCACTACGCAGTGAGCAATGCCTAGTAGAGAATAATCTCTACAAGGGCTGCTACTCCCACCTAAGTGCAATGCAATGCCATTTCACATTCATAAAACATACCCATTCCTAATTAAATGTCTACATGCCATGGATGAATGACTCACCCTCTTCCCATGTCCCAAGTCCTCACTAACTCCTCACACATGCATATGCTATGTGAAAACCGTCATTTATTCTCCATCAATGACCATTTTCCTAAACAAAGCTTTTTGTTTTATAAATCAAACTCCATCGAGACAAACCCGATATTCACTTGTTTTTACTAAGTCCTATGTGTTTCAGGTAGAAAATTTCCGAGGTTTCATCGCAGCTTCATATTGCCTTTCAAACACTTCCCGAACTTTCATCTCTAGATACATATGTCAAACCAAGAATACACGTTTTTCACCCCAGTGGAGCATTTCCATCCTCGCTATACCCAACACACGTATTTTCATTTCCCTTTTTCTTTTTATGCAACTGAGACTAATTTTTGATGTCATCCCATTTACTAAGCCCACCATCGAACACTAAACACAATTTCGATCTACAATGTACTCACGACATGCTCATCAAAACCAAACACTGTCAGATTTACCAACCATGCACTCACACCCATTTAATGCGATGTCCCTTTGCATATGCAATGCAAGATGTCAGTGCATGTTATATCATGTCACATGGATAATGAATGCTACATGGACAACACAATCCACACCATTTACCGATGTCATGGACAATCACATCACCCCTCGCATATGACGTCCATAACTCATTAATATTCATGTCAACCTATCATGCGATATATCAACATTCACATTCAACATGTCATTCTATGATCAAGCACGACATTAATAAAAAGTAAGCCATGTGAATGTACATTGCACATAACAGCTTGATCTCATGTCAACATGTTAGGAGCACACACGCATCGACACCCAAACACCTCATCGTTAGTCAAGCAATGACACTTGATCCTCAAGACCAGTCACAGGGCATAGAGATTCCTAAAAATCACACAACAAGCCATCATCATAGTCCACTTAATGATGCCTAGACTTAGTTCTAAATCCAAGTTCCCTTAGCAATCCTGTAAAACTGACAAACCATTACACACCCTAAGCTATAGCAGCCCCTGAAATGGACCATAACTCTGAGATATCAGGTTCTATTCGGGGTGATTCAAAGCCTAACAGCAAGTTCTTAGATAGAGATACAATTTTTCGAGGGATACTAGTCCATTATTCTCACTTTTTACCAACCGAAAATCAGTCCCAAAAATCCGACAAGATTCGGGTCAAAAACAAAGGTGTACCTATATGGGCCCCGAAAACGAACCATACTGGGATATAGAGGTCCAATTATGGTGATTCAAAAGCCTAACATCAAGATCCCAATGTGGCTACAATTTCCTTAAAGTATACAAGTCCAAATTCTCCTTTTATAACCAAAATCAGCCCTAAAATTGATATCATATGTGGTCAAACAAGGCACTATTCCCATAACCCATTATTTTGCCAAATAGCCCCTTGTGAGCATTAAACTCAACCAAACAGCCCCTTAGGACATTAAAACTCCACCAAACAGCCCCTAGAATGGAAAATAAATCAAAGTAGGATGAATCCCTACCTCTTAGAGTGTAGAAGAAAATCTAGGAAGTCCCAAGGACACTTCCTAAACCCAAAACCTATGATTTCCCTAACTCCTCGCTTGAATCATAGTGGTAGGATTGATTCGAACTTAGGATGAGGAATCGCCTAGTAACTCTAGTCAGCCGTCTGGGTCAGCACCATCCATCCTACTCCCGGATTCTCTTGACCTCAAGAGGGCTGATGTCATGTCCGTTGAGGAGGCTTTGGCCTTATCGCTTCAGGGAGCAGCCACCGTATGTCCAGACGCCTTTATTTGTTCATTCCACCGTTGTTTCAAACTATCCATTAATTTAATCTCGTCTACCGATGGCTACTCATATGAACAAATTGTCAAGGAGGGCCAACTTTTGTCGAGGGCCCCAAGCAGAGTAGCTGAAAGCCGCATAAAACCGAGGTTGCCTCCCTGATCTCCGAGAAGGTCGACCTCTCTCGAGCCCGAACCAATGCTCACGAGGATGTCAGGAAGTATGAACTGATCCAAGCACACCACGACCAAGGGAAGCACGAGACAAAGACAAAGAAAAGCATGCCTGAGGCAAGTCGAGGGTCGCGAGGACGAAATAGCGGTGATCAAGGACGAGGCCGCAGTGGCCAAGGACGAGCTACGCGTTGTTCAGGACGAGCTGTGCATCAAAGCCACGACATTAAGCCGAGTCAACCAAGAGGCTTCTATGCTCGTGAGCTCCGTGGATCGCCTAACTAAGGAATTCCATGGGCTTCGCGGAGTTCTTCAGAGGTAGTAGGCCTTAGTCAGTTAGAAGGAAGGGGTGATTGCCGAGCTGAGAGACGAGACCTTTACCTTATGGGCCTCCGGTGGCTTCGCTTCACCAAGGTCGCTAAAGTTTTCCCCCGCGGCCTGGGATTTCAACTTTCAAGTTCCCAAGGCTGGAGGCATGCGTAAGAATCCGACTCCCGATAACGGCCGAACCCCGTGGTGTTTCGCATGCCCTCGGGCTTCTCCTCTCCCCGCGAACCCGAGATCAGGCTCCATACGCCAACCTCCTACCCTAAGATCGGACTCGACCTTCCCACTTACATGGTTCGAAGGTTCGTAACCTGTCGCCGCAGTCCTACTTCAAGCATTTAGGCTTTTCTCTATAATTTCTACTTATTCTGTTAACTTTGAGCTCTGAGCCTTGGACTTCTATAATGCTGACCCTGATTTTTATCGATCTACGAATATTTTCCTTTATACCATTCGACCTTCGCCTTCTCTTTACCATCTTATTTTACAATACTGGCCGCGTAGGCTTTAATTATCTATCTCCCTTTAATAATCAGCTGCAGGGCACATGCCTAAGCATGGCTCTTAACAAACTAAGCTACTGGGCTCTTATTGAACTGAGCTACTGGGCTCTTATAGAACTGAGCTACTGGGCTCTTATAGAACTGAGCTACTGGGCTCTTATTGAACTAAGCTACGTGGCTCTTATTGAACTGAGCTACGTGGCTCTTAACAAACCGAGCCGGGCTCTTATTGAACTCGAAATACGTAATTCTTATTGAACTGGAAGCATGCGGGTTTTAATAACTGAAGCATATGGTTTTTATCGAACCGAAAGCATGCGGGTTTTATTGAATCAGCTACATGGCTCTTTAATAAACTGAGCTACTTGGCTCTTATTGAACTGAGCTACATGGTTTTGGACGAACCGAGCTACTGGCTCTATTTAATCGAGCTAATGTGGCTCTCTCGAGCCGCTAGGCTTTTGCCCGAGTCTGTGAGCTCTTTGAACCGAGCCATGGCTCTCGATGAACTCCGAGCTACGTGGCTTTTTTAATATCCGCCGAGCTCGGGTTCTTATTGAGGTCGTGGCTACGGCCTTCTGGGCGCAAGGGTCACAAATGCTAGAACTAGCTTCTTTTCATCTTTGGATACCTTCCTCCGCCTCATCTCGTGAGCCTCGGGACAGAATAATAGATCGGGTCAGCCGCGCGCCCATCCCACTCTCCGACCAGTGGTGGCACTAGTCGGTGTGCCTAACCTGGCTAAGTAGAGCGTGAAGGAGCTCCCTGAGGGGCTTACTGCACAAGGAGGAGCTTAAGTAAGTTTTAAAGACTGAGAAGGCCCTTCTACAAAGGTATCTCATAGTAGGCCTTTTCAAACTCGTTAAGGGTTGACACTTGTCATCGATCCGACACAAAGCAACTCAAAGGCAGCCTATTCTCTCGATCAAGCGCTGAATTTCTTTAGTGTTCGAGGGTGGTTGCATGTCGAGCATGGCTTTTTATCTTATCCGGATTTGCCCTATTCCATGATCAAGTGACTACAAATCCTAAGAAATTTCATGTGACCTCTAAGGCACACTTGGTCAGGGTTTAACTTCATCTTGTAGTCCTTTAAGACTCGAACGATTCAAATTTTGTGGTCTACGCGTAGCTCTACCGACCAATGTACCAAAGATGTCGCTCTATGTATACTTCCATGGTCGCTCCAATATGTTTTCGGGAACATTCTCGTTTACTGAACTCATAGTGGCCCCATCGTTTTTCAATCAAAAAGGCATCACCTCGATAATAAAAGACGCTCCTCGTCCGTCACGACGAGGTATTCTCTCGTCGTCAGTCCATTCTTATCTGATTATAACCCGAGAAAGAATCCATGAAGCTGAGGAGCTCGTGGCTAGCAGTGGCATCCACTGTGAGGTTAACCGTGGCAGGGAAAGCCATTCGTGCAAGCTCTTGCTAATATCTGTGAAGTCAATGCAGAGTCGCTTTTCCATTTGCCTTCTCGACGAGAACAACATTACCTAACTAGCTCCGATAATCTACTTCTGATAGCCCGGCTCGAGGAGTTTTCTCGACTCTTCTGGATCACCTTCGCCTTCCTCAGGCTAAAACTTCTCATTTTCTATTTAACGTTTGAAGGAGGGGTGACATTCACCAAGGGTGATAATCGGTGGGTCAATTCCTCCCATGTCCTCGTCAAGCGAATACTTCCCATTTTGCTTTAAGAAGTGGATGAGGAGGTCTTCGATGTCCCCGCCACCTGATCCGATGTAGGCGGTAGGTGTTGCGGGTCGGTCGCCAAGTTGTACTACTCCACTCTTCTAAGGGTGTTTTCGGGTCAGGTCCAGCTTCATCTCTCATGACGAGCCTACATGGATGCTGTCAACTCCGTTTCGGGCCATTAACGTCAAGTAGCACTCCCTAGCTACCCACGGCCTCGTCGAACTATTCTACTCCATTCTCGTAGGAATTTGACAACCATATAATAAGTGAAAGGGATTGGCCTTTATGGTATCGAGAAGTTTCGCCCAAGTGAACATGTTGTATACCTATGAGCATCCACTACGAGGAATTTTATCGTCATCGCGGGTTCTGCACGGGGGTCTCCCAAAGTGAGTACCAATCAGACGACCCTAAGGTAAAGACTTTCTCTCCAGAAGATCCCAAGAAGTGGGCGAAGCACGACCTAGCCTTCTCCCTCGATTCCATTCTCTTGTCGACCGATGTGAAGCATGGCGTGTGTCGAGCTCACGCTATGTCGATCGTGACCCCGTGAATCGTTTTGAAAGAGTCACGACACCCTTATTACCAACCAAGTCATCATATGGATGTCGAAGCCTCCACATGTTAGAGTCCGAGAAGAAACTGGGTGGTATCTAACCAAGGGAGGTTGACACTGGCAGGCCTCCAAAGGTCTCCGATTCATGTAGTAGGTGAGCCTTCGGGTCGGTCGATTCCCACCATCGACGAATCAACACCAAAATCACATCAATTCATCCTGTGAGGTCGTTGATGGCCGGGCCGAAATATTGACGAGGTGGTGGAGGAGGTGCCCGGTTCCGATCTTCTAGATCTGTTTTAACGCATCGAGATGTCCCCGCTTGACAGGAATTCTGCATTTTCTTCTTCATTTGAATATACCAGCGCGTTCTGCGCCCATGATCTATGGAACTCGTAGTAATCGGGTCATGTCTCTTTTACCGGGTCCATCTTCACCCAGTGACTCGCCACCTTAAAATTCCTTTGCGTCGCACCGGGACACTTAAGCATTAATCGAGCCATCGTGGGGGTGAACCCGCCGAGGTGGTATCGCGCTACACTACTGTGGACCCAAGTGGTCCCCGACGTTACCTCTCTGACACTGGGAGATCGACCCTTATCTTTTCCTTATTCCTCCGTGGAGATTTGTCCTGCCCCTTCTGCCTTACGAGGCTTCGGGTCTCGCTTTCACTCGTCTCTATTTTTTACAGCGAAGAGCCTCGCTTAAACATAAGGGCCTCCCTGTCAAGTTAATGTATTTTATGCTTCTGGAGAGCACCTCGCCATGCTTCCCGAGGGTTCTTCAGATCGAGAACATTAGGTCTTGGACCGTATGCCCAGCTCCAACGATAAAGGTGTGGCGAAGGAAAATTTCTATCCGGATGTCTACCTTTTAATGACTCCGAGTTGAACCTATGGACGTAGGACTCGTGATTCTCTTATGGGCCTCATGACACGCTAGGAATACTAAACTCATGTACCCGGCTCCAATGAAGTGATACGAAAGCGATGGAGAGCTCTAAAGTGACAGATCAATGCAAACACATTCTCCGCCAATCATGAAGTCAATGCCAAGCTCCTTCTGTTTCATGATGAAATGCTCCTTGACTCCACTGGGTTCTAGTATCCGTGCAACTCCCCTCTAAGTCTTGTGTGTTGAGGTCTATGGATCCTCACCTACCAAAGGCCCTGACCAAGATCCCGAATTTCGCCGAGAGGGGAAGTGTAGCACCTCGATGCTGAATGGATTCCGCTTCCGAACCAGAGCATCCATGGAGACTATTAGAAGGGCTCGACCTACAAATCTTCTCTTCATGGCCGAGCCTCTCGATGTCCTGTGAACTCGTCGCTCCCAAGATTGCTCCCTTTTCTCGCTAATGGGTCAGCTTCTATCACCCGGGCCATTCCCGCCATCCCCTCATCGCGACCATCCCCGGGGGGCATGTGTGTGGATCATGCCCCCGGGGTTCTACTTATTTTCTCCTCATCCGTCGAACGTCCCGGGGCGCCCGAGGTGCTGTTGTTCCCCTGTGGAATGGTATTGCTACCTTCATAGGCCTCAGGCCTTCTATGGCATCAGCTTCCTTCCTCCGTGAGTTCCACGCTCCCTTTAGCAGACATTGACATTTAGGACGGAGTGCCTCCATCTCGCTGTTACGGCACGGAAGAGCTCCCAAGAGTGTCTCCCGGTTGTCTCGCTATCAACGCCGCCTTGTTGGTCTTGCATCCTCTGGTCACGTGACTTCGCCTCATGTTTCGAGTCGATACCATCTACTAAATCAATTGATTTGTAAAGGAATAGTCGCTTCCACGTATACGCCAAACCGATGTGTGCTTTTCTATTGAAACTGGCCGAGCTTCATTGAGTCGGGCTTTCGTCTGCCGATCGATATATACAACCCGCATAGTGTGTCCGGCCAGAACGCCAAATTACTCTCCAAATTTCCATTCAAGTCAATTTCTTTCTTACTAAAATAAAAAGATCAATTAATACGCTGTGGATCGCGTACCTTTCTTCATGGAATTGCTCCTGTGATTTATCGTGGGTGATAATACGATTCTCTCATAGATTCGCGATACGACATCTTCCTCCCAATCAGTGTGCGGAATCCTTCTTTCCTATCATCAATCAATATTAAACGATAATTAGTGGGCCGTGATCGCGGAGAGATCCTTCCTCCTCAATGAGTGGAGAGCCGATCACGGAGATCGGGTAATTTCCCTTTTAGACACGCGTCTGCTCGGGGTGGATGGTGGACCATCCATTACTCATTTATCTAAGAACTGGGGCGGCTTTTAGTTTCTAACCAGGGCCTCAGACCTAGGAAGGATCAAGATACCCCCACGGGCCGAGCCTCACGCCGGGCTCCGTCTGCCTCGCCACGCATTAAGCCCACCTTAAGCCTTTCATAGGTTTGTCTCGGTCTCCTATACAGGCCCATATGCATGTTTTTAGGCATCATCAATTTTTTTCACCAAGATGTTGGTTGCAATGAAATTTAAAATCATTTTGTTACTCAAACACTATGAAATTAGACTCATGTAAAGAATTTCATTCATCGGATTACGGTAAATATTAGTACAAACATCATTAACAATTAAACAAGTATGATATCTAAGGAAGTTTAGTTTTGAGGGAGTTATCTTTTTCTTTACTTATTTTATTTAGATATCCTCTATTTTATTTCTTATCAATGTACTTCTTTCCATGCCCTTTTATAATATCCTTGAGTTTTATAAAAGAAAAATTTATAAAAAGATAAAAGGGAATCTGATTTCATCATATATACCAATTCACAAAGAGAACTTTATCAAAAAATAAAATAGAAAAGAATGCATAGAAATTGGATGGAAAGAAGACATACTAATCAAAGTACTCCTTACACCTGATCTAGACTCTAGATATTAAAATCATACTTGATTAGTTGTAACTTAGACATGTTCATAAAAACTTTAGGTTAATATTTTAGCAAGATATAAATTGTATAAGAAATTAACTCATTTTAAAAGTATGACAAGAGAAATAAAACTACATTAATTGCTTATAAAAACCACCCAGGCTTTATTTTATAAGATACATTTTTCCAAGTCATATATATACAAATGCGCGTATGCAGTGTGTATATATATATATATATATATATATATATATATATATATATATATATATATATATATATATAGAACAAACCATCCCTAGTACTAGCTATTTTAGGATATTTGGCTTTAACCTATTTAATTGCCCACAAGACACCATATAGCAACACCATTGAATCCCTAGTGTCAACTTTATAAATAAACCTAAAGATGACTACTATTAGAAACTTATGAATCTATCCTCCCCACACAATTGTATTATATAGTGCTCTCTATGGTTTTGTTATGAGGTTCCTCTAAAAGGCCCTATACCACTAGATATTGTCCACACTCTTATTAATTGGATAACTGTCCCATTCATTCAAAAACCATGAGGGACTTTGGGCGCATACCTATCAAACCTCCCCACGAACAAAGTACCACCGATTATTCTCACATGACATCAATCCACTCTTCTATACCTACCGCAGAATACCTAACTTGCACCCTTGAGAGCCGACTCTTATCTAGGTCAACTCCGCCTATCCGGGAGCAGAGCACACAATTACACACCGCTTCAAAAGCACACCACTAACATCTTCATAGTTCTTCAAATCAATTAAGGTATACGTGGTTACCTTATTTAACTAAGAATTATTTTTGAGACTAGTCATCATTTAGTGAAATGGGAAGGGCTTGAAATTGTAAGCTATGATAGTGCAAAAAAATTACCAATAATCTTTTTGTTCAAATTTAAGGTGGGTGTCTCTCATTCACTTTAGTTTCCTAGCATCTTCAACCATTTCTAATGGATTACAAAAAAGTAGGGTGTGTGCACATGTATCAAAAAATTCAATATTATGTTTAGTATAATTGATCCATCCAAATTTACTCCACATAACCTAATTTTTCAACAAGGAAAAACAACTAACCTTGACAAAGATGAAGAGACTATCAAAAGAATGTTTTAAGGTCAAGAGGTTGATTATGTACATGAAAATTAAGTGGAAGGAACATATGAATTGGGCCATGATGAGACTACACAAACCTCAAGATACATAATTATTTTTTTCATTTAAATCTCATCAATATGTTTTGATTGGTTTGATATTTTGTAGATCATAATGTCCCAAATGTAAAAAGTGACTCAAGTATAAATAAGCTAATGACTTGAGTTTCAAATCTATGGAACGTGAGTGGATGATTAGTGCGATGAATCCTTTTTTTTTCAGAGTTGCTAAGGTTCACCTAAAGTCCCATACGGGTTAAATATATAAGAATTTGTGTTAACAAGTACGGACAATATCCAATTGGTATGAGGTCTTTTGTGGGAAGTCCAAAAAATAACACTATTATACTAATGTCGAGATAGTTAGGTCCATAAGCTCTAAACAAGTGGGTATCAAACCTAAGGTTCAATCATAGTCATGTACGTGAAATCCCTGGTTTCAAGCAAACAAAATGGCCATGATGTGGCTAATAGGCCAACCTAAAACTCAGATTTCCATGAGTCAAGTTGGACTCTAAAACATAGCAACTTTGTGGGCGAAACCCAAGTCGATTTCATGGGATTTCTATCCATTTTTTGTTATTTTTGTTCGCTTTTGTTGTTTTACTATCTTTGTATACTGATCTTGTTTTTTTTTTTTCATTTTGGTTTTTTTTCGTGTTTCTTGCAAGACTTCGAGCTGATTATATGATCGGGAGAGTTCATCCGCAGATGCTTCCGATGATCTACTCGATCATCCCTTGGGACTCCTCCTCGTTTTACTTTTTAATATTTCATGCCATCGAGACAATGCATGTGCTAAGCCTGGGGGAGTTATCATTCTTTTGAAAAATATCTAGCTTCAATGTCTTCAGAATATCTTTATGTCTTCTTAGATGCTCCGCCTAGTTTCATAGTGCCTTTGAGTGAGTTTTGTTCAAGGGGTTGATTGCTCTATCGTGTTAGTTGCGTGTTTGTTTTTCTTTTAGTCAAGCTGCTTTAAAGTTTGTTTCAAGAATTAAAACATTAAAGTTTCAAAAACATGAATAAAAACAACTTGAGTGACTTTGGTTTGATTGTTTCTCAAAAAGCCGATGATGAAAACTTCTTGATTTAACTCTAATAGAATGTGTGGAAAATAAGAGGTATGTTTTTACAAATATTCATGTGTGACCCTCTTATCGTTATTTAGCTATAAACTCTTAGCACTTTAAAGCACAAGTCACAATTCTCTTAATAAATTTTTCTCGTTTGGAGAAGAGTTAATAGAATACCATGATTTTGATCTATAAAAAACTCTTGAACTTGTTTAATTTTCTCTCAAGGAAAAAATCCTAGACAACACAACAAATAAGAAGTTATTTAGACCATCTTTGACCGCTGAGCCTTTCTTTACAACTCCAGACATAAGTTTATATCCGTAGTCACCCTTTTAAGCCTACTGAACCTTTTTATTTTTGTGAATCAAGAATGGTCCTTACCCTTATATGTTTTCCCTTCATTCAAAACCCCCGGTTTACTCCATAAATTTTTGCGTGCTTGTCGATAAAATATTAAGAAATGTGGTTGATTTCTGGGGATCGGGTCAAGTGGATGAAAAAAAAAAAGAAGAAGAAGAATAAAATAGAAAAAAGCAAATAATTACAGTCCATAAGAGTCCGATCACGGCCCTCTTACCATAATTACATACTCGACTATTTATACAATAGTCCAAAAGAATTTAATTACAATTATTTTGCATAAAATACTTTTTACAAAAGTATTGTCAAGGCCACATGTCTATTTCTTCAGCTAATCACAAATTCGTCTGAGCGTCGTCTCCATATAAACTCCCCTCAGACTAAAAGGGGGTCCCGTGGATTGCGGTGAGCACGCCCAAGAGTGATAATCTCCTGCTGCTATTACTCCCCACCTAAGTGCTCATGCAATGATCAAACCAACCCATACACATCCAAGTGAAATGTCTATATGAATGTCGTATGTCATGCATGGAATGTCTTCATGCCCATATCCCGAGTCACTCACCGACTCCCTCACACATGTCTATGCCAAGTGTGACAATCGCCACTAGTAAAGCACTTAATGACATACCGAGTCTTTATCTACCACAAGACTAACAAGTGACAATATGCAACTAATCCCAAGTCAACCCGACTCTATCACACAACTCAAGTCTATGTGATAACCATAACTATGTGTCTTCTTCGGGGCAATGAAACTTTTCTACTTACATCGCTGATCTTTACACCCATACTGTAACTTTTCGTATTCAGTTTTCAATTCGAGGGGATTAACGACCCCCTTCTTACTCCGCCCAACACACATTAATTATATTTCATTTTTTATGTTTTAAACAGTGAGACATTTATTGGACTTTGTCTTAAGTACGAGTTCACTACCCATTCATCAACACTGATGATGAATGACCATACCCATGCACATACACCCAATATGCTGAAGTCCATGTGCATATGAAATGTGATATTATTTCATGTAGTATGTCATGTTACATGCATAATAAGAGCTACATGCAACATTTATAAATTTCGACATAAATATATTTTCTATACATAATTTCCATTCATCACCATTTTACAGCACATCACGAAGTATTATTAACATGATTTTTCCACACAACATGTTATTTAATATTTTCGAACAATAACACACAAATGACCCAAATCTCTGCACCCACATAAAATAGGGGCACCTCGTCCCTTCATGGTTCGCCAACGACCATCGTGATACCAAAACACACCATAAAACCCGAAGAAATCAGTCCATGAATTAAAACCATACCCGAACCCAGTCCAAGACTACCCGAAAATAGTCCAGAAAATTCAGCCCGTATTGTCTTAAAATAGTTCCTAAAATTTAGCCAGTATCGTATTCAAAAACAATTCCTAAAATTCAACCCTATTAGCCTCTCGAAAATATTCCAAAATTCCTAAAATTTTTACACTACCCCAAATTGGATTGAAATTTATGGCCTCTCACTAGCTCTAAGAAAAACCTCAAGCCATTAAATGGCCTTTAGGCTATAACAACCTCCAAGCAGAAACCCCATTCCAGTCTCCAAGATTTCACCCACCAGTCTCCACGCTAAAACAAACTCAGTTCCTCGTCCAATGAGTCCACTGATCCCATCCTCTCTCTCTCTCTCTCCTCCTCCTCCTCCTCCCCTCCTCTCCTCCTCCCCTCCCCCCTCCTGGTAGATAAAGATAGAGGCAGAGAGAGAGAGAGAGAGAGAGAGAAAGAGAGAAATCAGAGAGAAAGAGAGAGAGAGATCCTAGAAAATAAGCGAAAAATCCTTTTCCTTTCTCTCTATCTCTCCCCCCACACTCCGCCCCGTCTCCCTCCTCCTTTTCGAATCTTTTTAATACATGGCACAATGTCCATCTCTCATCTGTAGTCTCAAGTCATTCAAACAATTTATTTATTTTCGCTCAATTTAATTTCTTAAATAAACTTAGCCTGCCTATTTCGACATCCTAGATTTTCGTAAAAATCTTGTCCCTGGAGTCACTAGCGACTTATCACCCAAAAAATCGTAAAAAAATTTCGATTGTCTAAGAATTCGACAAAATTTTTATGGGTCACTAGATTTCGTGAGATTTAATTTAATCCACAAGCAAATGCTTTCCTCACATCCGAGATCTAAAGAATTTTTTAGGCTTCCTTAAACCATTATGACAATTTATTATTATTATTATTATTATTATCATTTTGCCATTTTTGAAAATTTCTTATTTTCCCATGTTGTACAAATTTTTTTAAGAGTAAATTAGTCCTAACTTCCTGAAACAATCTATTTTTTAAAGAACTGGAGAATATCTTATAAAATATTTTTCAATAATAAATTTTATTTTGATTATGACATTCAAAATAACATATGCGGCGGTATATCAAGTTACTCCTAAAAATATACAAAATACATGAGGAAAGGCCTAAGATACTACATAGTTAATTGAAGCATAAAGAAAATAATAATTTAAATCTTAATCAGTCATGGTCCCAAAAAGAAATAATAAACATCTATTCACCACAATGTTGTCAATTTATACCATAGATTACAACAAAAATCACAAAGTCTAGAATTGAAAATTTTTATAAAAGCAAGATCATCACACTGAGAAGATTGTCAATGAACTACATGCATAAGAAAACACTTCAACTCCATAAGTATATTAGCTGCCTTCCTCTATCTCCTCCTCATGCGTAAAAGTCTTCAACAATATCTGCAAAACATCGATCGTGGCGATCATGACATTCTCCAAAAAGCCTCGTATAAATTTAAGTGTCGCTCATCATGGCATGCACAATATGGCAAGGGAGAATGTGAGTCTTCCTCGATTATGGTCATATCAACAAGTTTAGATTCAAATGTGAACATGCCTAGGATGTTCAAACAAAAAAGGTGGCAAGAATAAAGTATCTTCTATCTACAAATCAAAGGGTATATTTTAATCATCTTCATATGAGAAAAATAATGCAAGATTCGAGACATGAGTGTTTTTAAGCATGACTTCATTTTTTCATAATATTATTCACATAGCGCGAAGATTACATCTCGTAAAACCAAGGAAAAATATAATTTTTCTAAAATGATAAAACAAAGAAATTGTCGAAATAGTTTAAGGAAGCTCAGAATTTTTCTAGATCTCTGATGATCTAAATGGACTTCACTGTTGGATTTTTCTTACGAAATCTAGTTACCCAAAATTTTTTTTGTCAAATTTCGAGCCAGTTGGATTTTTTTTTCACAACGGTAATGTGTGCTCCAAGGACTCAGGAGGAGATTTATATGAGAATTTTAGAGTAAGGAAATAACTCAAGTCAACTCTTCATTTAAAATAAATCGAACTCAACCCAGATTTAAAATAAATAAATTGCTCTGTGATAGAAACGAGCTCTGATCACCGTAGACACATGACACCATGGGCTAAGTCTTTAAGCACTTACGCCAAAGTAGAAAATCATACCTGAGGGGAAAGGAGCAGATTTTCACGGGAAAAAAGCAAAAGACCCGTAGGAGAGTGAGAGAAGAGAGAGTAGAGAGAGAAGCCCAAGAGCTATGCGTGGCACTTAGAGAGACAAAGGATTTCGCTAAAGATTCAATCGAAGAGATCGAGAGATCGTGGGTTTCGGGTCTCCGGGACTTCCGAAAACTTCATCTTCGCTCCAAGAGGTAGGGATTCTTCCTACTTTGGTTTATTTTCAATTCTAGGGGCTGTTTGGCCGTTTTTGCCTTAAGGGGCTGTTTGGCAAATTAATGGGTTATGGGAGTAGTGCCCCAAGCTAATCTCTATATGATGTCCAAATTGGGGTGATTTCACTGTAAAAATAGGTAATTGACTAGCGGCCTTCATGACACCAGCCAAGTTGTGAACTTGAGGTTAGCTATTGAATTACCCAAATTGGACCCTATAGATTGCTATGGTCCATTTAATTCCTGAATTGTCATAGCTTAAATGTTAACCGCTTCTTGTGTCCGTGTTTCGACTAATTTCTGGCTCGAAAGAGGTAATTGACTAGTGTCCTTCATGACACCACAGAAATGGGTTGTGAAATTGAGGTTAGGCTTTTGAATTATCCAAATTGAACCCTGGAGTAGCTCAAGTTATGGTCCATTTAATTTCCTAATTGTCACAAATTTTAGGCTATTAATCGCTTGTGTCCGTGCTTTAGGACCGATTTTTCTGGCCGGGAAAAAGAGGTAATTGACTGTCCTTCATGACAATTGTAATCTAAGTTGTGAACTTGATGTTAGGGCTTTGAATCACCCAAATTCGACCTCTTACAACACAATTCTTTTGGCTTCAACGAACTTAGTCTTTACATCCCGGGTAGTCTATATCATTGAGAGAGATTACTTCATAATGTTTCTTTGGGAAACTTAACAGCTAGTCTATATCTATGTCCCACAAAGGGTAGACAAACGGCAATAAAGGTGACAAGGAAATTAGTGGCTCTTATGATCAAAATAAATGAGTGATGCAGCATCTTGAATCAATGTTAGTGCTTCAATTCCCATTATAAACTGCATAACAAATTATTGATTTTGAGTCGAAATCGCATGGGATGATTCTCTTTCTCTTCCTACTCCAATTATTTTCTTTGAAGATAAATAAAAAAATGTAATTAGTCTCTTTATTAATCAAGCAAACAACCAACTTTCCTAAAAGCTTAAACTCGTTGGATTTAGGTTTAATATGAATATCATGACTGTAACATTAATTACATCTATACTTGTCCAACTCCGTGTTTCGTGATCTAAGAGTTGGAGTAGTCGACTTCAGCTCATCAAGAGCCATGAGATTTACTGGTGGTGAAATAAAATAAAAAATAAAGGGGCCATGACATCTCCACTTTGTCCTAGGTGAATCATAGAAGCTATTTGAGGCGAAGGAGCATCGAGGCACAAAGTCTCTTGGGGCATTGAGGTGCAAGACGCACTTGTGCATCCTTTTCTAAGTAAGGCGCAACCTACCGAATATAAATAAATATATAATTTTTAATGAACTCACTTAAAATACTAATTTAACATGCTTACAACCTTAATATTATAACTTTGCCTAAGATTAACCGAACATGAATAATTTCAATTATTTTCCTTCCATTTACATCACAAAAGACATTTGTATTCATATTACAATGGTTATTTTAATTTAAAACTATTTTTAACCATCAAAATGACACATTTCACAACAACGCTCACTAAACACCGCCTATATTCAAAGAAACCCTAGTCATCTTTCTTCAACTTTCATGTAGAAACCACGTAAAAATACAACAAAAATAAACTTAACTACCAAATGAAGTAACACACTTCTTCATGGTCTATTTTTCGAAACAATATAACACCTTTTTTATTCATATAAAAGATTGAAATATAGTGTAGTAAATATTTTTAATATGTTCAAGTTATGAAAACTTTGAGCTAACTTTAAAAACATACTTTGAGCTTAATATAACACACTTGTAACACTAATGTAATATGCTAGCAACATTAATGTAATAGAGTTCTCCTTAATGTAACTTTCATTCCTAGATTTACTCTCAACATGTATTAATTCCAAAAAAATTTGGTTCTATTTATATCCACAATGCCTTTCAATCATATTACAATGATGATATTCCCTTAAAAATGTGTTTCAACTAAGAAAATGGCTATTTTCACAAACTGTCTAATAAACACCACCCAAGATTCAAACAAACCCTAGCCATCTTTCCTAATTTTGATGGAAAACACGAAATGAGAAAACAAACTTGCTCCACACACTATTTTCAAGGATTGGCTCTTCAACAAAATGGAGGTGGTCTCGAAAAAATAATTTATTTTACGGTTAATTTTCAGCTCCTTCTCCCCACACATACGCATCATCAATGTAGTATGACAACCTTGATTTTGCAAGATTTTGACCTCTATCAGAGTGGTAAGGGAAGCTCAGGTTTCTTTTCTCCATAGTGCACTATCGAAGACAAGAGAGAGGGGTTATTGGTTTTTTCCTTTTTTGTGTTTTAGTGATGATGAGGTAGAATTGTGTCTCTCTCCTATGTGGCCCACAAGATAAATGGCTAAGGAGTATTTCTATCTTAAAAAAAGGTTATTGTATAGTGCATTTTTATTTAATTTTTGTTTGGAGATGTCCCATGTCTTCATGGTTTGGAGAACTTTGCTTTATTTTTATACCTTTGGTGCTTTGTAGCACCCTAACATAATTCCCACCTTATAAAACTGATTCTACCAATCTTACACCATCTCGTGCGCTTAAATTGATTCCTAGCCCCAGCGATTAATCGTGATAACCACTATACTAGTGGTTTACTTTCTAGATCACAACCTTACCTCAAGCGCATAGTTCCACTATGAGAACCATACACCTCAAGGTTCAGGGCTATACACCAACACAATCAGATGTTTTATGGGTTCAAGAAAATATGAAACTTATGGTCTGAAAGTTAAAATTTAAACTAGAAATTACAGAAAAATTTCATTCCAAAAATCATATCCAAATTTTAAATGTTTATTGTTTTTGCCTTTGTGTATTAAATAGTAAATGTTATTATAATGATATGTGTACGCTATGGACAATATGTATAGCTCTAATGTCAATTTTATTTTCTTGTTTAATTTATGCTATTAAACATAAAATACAATAGTATGTAAATATGCAACAAGACATTTTGTCAAAAAAAGAAACAATTTATCGCTGGGGAAAGATATATTTATTCATACTTATGGGTGTGTGTCTATATATATGTATATATAATTCAATATATTAGACATGTTCAAAACTATTTGATGACAAATAATTTTGACACAACGTATTTCTTGAAGCAATACATCCTAATAAAGTCTCATTATCACTTTGTCGGGATACATCGAGCCCCACCTCAATTAATGTCGTTTCAGGCAATCTTGTTCTCTACTTGTCCTTCAAGGTGTGTTCATCTCTACTCCTGTTTGACTAATTTGACATTCTTAACTTTTTTTCATTTGTTTTGTCATATATATCGCTCATCTTATTACTCATAGGTGCTTATATCTAGGTACAAATATTGCTATGTTTAGTTCTTAGAAAACACGAGAAAATAAAGGGAAAGAAAATAAAAGGCAAAAATATAATAAAGTGGAAATAATTAAGTTATGTTTATTAATTTTCACATCATTTCTTAACCCAATTCACTTGTTTTGACTCTTCAACATAAATGTAAAATAATTTGAAAATGCATGTTTCTAACTATTGAAATAAGGAGAATGATTTATTAACTTTGTTTTCCATTTTTGGAATATCCAAGAAACATGAAATAAATTGCATCAGCAACACAAGAACTCAATGACTGCTTCTGGTTCTTCAAACATCGGGTCAATCACAATTTCAGGCCAAATTCCAGGCACACTGTCTCCAGCACAAATTCCTCCAGCCTATAGAAATCCTTCCTCTTTTCTGTCTTTTCTCCTTCCTGCCTTTGGAGTTAAACCCTGGTGTACTCATTAGTTTCTTCAGTTGATTGGCGTCATCATATAATGATGATAATGAACTATGTGAAGAATAAATGTTTTTGCTCTCGGATTGTCTCAACTCTGCATAATTCGCTTCTCCTTCCTCAGTTCTTTAGCGAAGTTCACAGAACTAAATCTCCCTTGCCAGGCGTGTCAGTTGGACGATCTACACTATTCTTCATTTTCATGTGTTTTAAAACTAGAAAATATGAAGCATATTGTTAAAAGAAGGTAGAAATTCTTTATTTTTTTGATGTTCTAAAATATCATTTACCAATCCCATAAAAGATCCTTACGCTAAATTGAGATATTTTAAGTTAATATATTTATTTTGACCACTGCTATTGTTGTAATGAAATTTAAAATCATTTTGTTACTTCTAAACACTACGAAATTATAGACTCACTAGGAATTTCATTCATTGATTTACTATAAATATTAGTAATAACATCATTAACAATTAAACAAGTATATATCTAAGGAAGTTTAGTTTTGAGTGGAGATATATTTTTCTTTATTTATTTTATTTAGATATCCTCTATTTTATTTCTTATCAATGTACTTCTTCCATGTCTTCTTTATCATATCCCTTAGTTTAAAAAAAAATTTTATAAAAGGACAAAAAAGGGAATTGATTTCATCATATATACCAATTCAAGCAAAGAGAACTTTATCAAAAAATAAAATAAAGAATGCATAGAAATTCATGGAAGGAGACATACTACTAATCAAAGTACTCCCTTACAATCTGACGAGAATTTAGATATTAAAATCAGACTTGATTAGCTGTAATTAGACATGTTCATAAAAACCCTTTAGGTTAATATTTTAGCAAAGATATAACTTGTATAAGAAATTAACTCATTTTAAAAGAGACAAGAGAAGAAAATCCCACATTAATTAAGATATAAAAACCAATCTAGGCTTTATTTTATAAGATATACTTTTCCAAGTCATACATACAAATGTGTGTGTGGAAGTGTCTATATATATATATATATATATATATATATATATATTTATATATATTACATTTTCTAAATAATATGCAAGGTACTAATATCCAAGGAGAACAAAACCCATCCCTTGTACTAGCTATTTTAGGATATTTGGCTTGAAACCCCTTTACTCTTACACACAAGACATACATAGCAACACCATTGAATCCTCTAGTGTCAACTTTATAAATAAACCTAAAGATGACTACTATTAGAAATCATGAAACTATCCCTCCCAAAATTGTATTATATAAGGCTCTCTCGTTTTGTTATCGCTCCTCTTAAAAGGCCTCATACCTATTAGATATTGTCCACACTATTAATTGATAATTCGGTCCATCTTATTCAAACCATGAGGGACTTCTAGGGCACATACCTAATAATCCTCCCTAGAACAAAGTACCATTGATTTTTCTCATGACATCAATCCACTTTCTATACCTACCAAGAACACTCCAACTTGGCACTCCTTTTTGAGAGCTACCTATCTAGGTCACACTTTCGCTCTTATCCGATAGAGCACACAATTACACTACTACTCCAAAAGCACACCACTATCATCTTCAATATAGTTCTTCAAATCAATTGCATGTGGTTATCTTTATTTAACTAAGAATTACTTTAGACAATAATATCAAGTATTTAGTGAAATGGAAGGTATTTGAAATTATAAGTTATGATAGTGCAAAAAAATTACCATAATCTTTTGTTCGAATTTACGCTAAGTGTCTCCTCATTCACTTTGTGCTTCCTAGCATATCGTCCAACCATTTCACGACGGGTGAGGGTATGTGCACGATGTATCCAAAAAATTCAAATATGTGTAGTATAACGATCTATAAAATTTACTCCAAATAACCTAATTTTTTAACAAGGAAAATAACTTAACTTGACAAAGACAAAGAGGCTATCAAAAGAATGTTTTAAGGTCAAGAGGTTGATTATGTACTCTGGTGTACCAAGTGAAAGAATGTCTTATGTCTTTTGCATGCCTCGCTTAGGTTTAGTAGTGCCTTTGAGTGGGTTTTGTCAATGGGCTTATTGTTTCCAGGAAGCAGTCTGCGGTGTTTCTTGTTTTTCTTTAGTTGTTTTCTAGTTTAAAGTTTTGTTTTTGAGGAATAAAACATTAAAGTTTCAAAAACGTGAATAAAACAAGTTTAGTGACTTTCGTTTGATTGTATTTCAAAAGCCGATGATGAAAAATTGATTTAACCTCTAATGTAATGTGGAAAATAAGAGGTATGTTTTTCAAAATTCATGTGCGAATTTCTATTGGTTATTTAGCTATAAACTCTAACACTTTAAAGCACAAGTCACACCTCTCAGAAACCCTTTGTGAAAATCCAATTTTCTAAAATGGTAAAATCGTAATTTTTAAAATCCGAAATTTTTCTAGATCTCATGACGAAACTGACTTCTCCGGCTTGAAATCGTTTTTAATTTAGCTACCACAGTCGATTTCGCTGAATCCGGTGTGGCCCGACTCAATGCCGAGGCATGCAAGCCCGACGCCTACTAATTTCCCTACAATACGGCAGCAGGTTAAAGTGACGCCATACACAAAGCGACACTGCATTTGGAAAGTGATGGCTCACATCGAGCCACATCGAGAAGATAAATTCCACGCTCAAGCACCACCACAGAGGAAAGCGATTCCATGGCTCATATTAAGCCATGGTGACGATGTCATAATAAGGGTTTTAGAAAATACAGGAATAAAGATGGAAAATGCATAGCCACACCTCGTCGGGAGTAACGTGAGCACTTCCTCCTTCGACCGTATGGAGTGTTTCCCAAATCGAGTGAGAAAGAAAAAGAGAAACTACGAGGAGAAAATGAAAGGAAAATGAGGAAAGGAGAAAAGAGTAAAAGAAAAGAAGAGAAAAAAGGGAGAAAAAGAAATGTATGAAAGAGAAGAATTTGTGGCAGTAGGAGAGATGCAGCTGCCAAACACGGAGAACTGTGAGAGAGAACGCCTAAACCCCCTCTCTAGGATTTGCAGTGGAGGATCCAACCGCCTGATTCTTCTCGAGACAAGAAGGGAAGTCATTGCTCTACACTTGAGAGTGACACCAAGCACGATCTAAGCAAAGGGCTTCAAACTCCGCAGATATTTCCTACTGACATTTTTAAATTTCAGCGCTTTATACCTGGTGAGGCTGTTTCAGGAGCTTGCTAAATTAGTTCCAAACTTTGGAATTTAAGGGTATGGATTGCATGACCGGTTTCACACAGTCACCGACTGTGGGAGTTAGGGTTTGAATTAGAAACTGAAAGTTTCTATGGTTGTTTGATGTGATGATAAGGATTGGAACCAAAATGGTTCATGCTCGTAGTCGTGAGGTACCCCGTTGGAATGGTCCTAATTTTGAGACCTCACAGGTGTTATGGCTTGCCTGAATAACATGCTAAGTGTGGAAATGTGAAATTGATGCATGCTTTTGGCGTATTAATATATTTCTTATGACTGATATAGGGATTATAGCGACGAATTATAATCATTCATGGTATGTAAATGTTTCATGTAGTGCCTATTCATGATGTAACATGAGGAAAATGCATCGACATCATGCATTCTCATATGCACCTGGCCACATCGCTACGTCTGGTGTGTGTAGCAGGTAAGGTTTATTTATCAAGCTGGTGAGTGGGTCGTGAGCTCAAAAATGGACAAAGTCCAAGGTAGAGATTCACGAGTGTGTAAATGATCAAACGATAAATTACATGTTTCATGCGTGTTGGGGTAGATCCCAGGTGAAAGTCCCACGTATTATCTACCTGCTAGACATGAACTCGACGATGCAAGTAAGTGAAAATGTCGAAAAGGCGGCGCTGCCCTACTTCGTAAACCCGGAATCCGCTGCCCACAAATAAAGAAAAAGAATCAAAATCAGGTTTTGATAAATAAAATTGAGGTGCCCAATGGTTTAGTCATGGTGTGTGATAAAGTTTAATACACTCGCGCCCAAGTGTGAGGGAGCTTCCGTGGGACTCAGTGGTGAGCATGAGGGGTCGTGATCTCATGCATGATATGTGCATTTCACATAGAAATAATTTATATGGAATGTGATTGATTGTTTATATATGCCATTGCATATGCATTTTAGGCGGAGTAACCCTCAGAAAATTTTCTACTCGGCCACACCTCACAGGACCCTTTCGCTACAGCACTTTATCCAGGAGACAGACAAGCAGTGAGAGGTAGGTTTTTTTATAAGAAAGCCATGGGCTTTGAGTAAAATATTTTGTAACATGTATAAATCTTGTAGAACAAGCATGAAAACTATCAAAATAGCGATTAATATTATTTCGAGTATTCGCTCACGCCCAAGAGGCTATTTTACTCAGTAGGCGTCTCGTGAGGCGAGATGTATAGATTTTCCAAGAGTCAATGTAGTCAAATCTGACACCTGATTTTGGGGCGCTGAAGCACCTTAATCAATTTTTCGGGCTTGGAGAAGAGCTGTGTGAATACCATCATTTTGATCTATAACAACTCTGTAACTTGTTTAATTATCTCACTTTAAAAAATCCTATACAACACAACAAACAAGAAGTTATTTAGGACTAACCCTTGGACCGTTTGCTCTCTCTTGCCAACCCGTACATGTTTATATCCGTAGTCACCCTCTTTTAAGCCTAATGAACCTTTTTTTTTATATTTCTAGAACCAAGAATGGTCCTTTACCCTTATATGTTTTCCTTCATTCAAAACCTCGGTTTACCCATAGAAGCTATGTAAGCTGGATCAAATATTACATATGTTGATTTTGTGATCAAGTTGAAGTGATGAAAAAAAGGAAAAAGAGAATAAAATAGAAAAGAAAAAACAGTTTACAATTGTGTAGGTTCGTGTCGTAGCCTTCCTACCTTGAGTAATTAGTTCGAATGCAGTGTCTTAACACCTAGTACCCTAAGGCCAACTGACGAGTCGACTCAAAGCTCGCTAAGGGTAGGTAGAAAGCTTTAGGGAATCAAACATTGCACCACTCTTAAAAGCCATGCTTGTTGTTTATGAGAATGAAAGGGGTATGGTGATCAAAATAAAATGAGAAAAATCAAGAAAATCAATACAAGTTAATGTCAATTGATCTAACATGAATAATCAAGTATAGTGCAAGTTTCTAAAATCAATGCTATGATAATACCGAATCCAGTCATTGTCAATAAAATCTAGAAGTATACACATAATGTTTAAAATTATTTGTGCATGCCAACTTTTTCATGAAGAATACATATATATTAATAAATCAAACATTAAAAATTTACCTCTTCCGACTCCACTCATGCCATCAGAAGCTACAACTTTATGAATTACCTACATTATGGAAAATAAAAAATAATTTTTATTTCTAAGAAGAATGGAAATTCTAAATATTTGTCTTCTTCGGTAGAAAATAAAAAAATAAAAATTTAATATGAACATAAGATATTCACATATATGCATATAATTTGATGCCTCTTATGCTTACAATTTATATGTTTGGAAGTTCATAAACTAATGCTTTTATCACCGCTCCTTGGTATATTGTAACATTATTCTAATCACCTATTTCAACATCAAATCATGTTTAAAAATCACATGAAATCAGTTAGTTTCATAATAGAGTTTGCCTATAACACACTACAAATTTGATATCTTTTAACTCAAGATCAAAGAACTTACACTCCAACAAACGTTGTCAACTTTCACTTGCTTCTCAAGATGCGCTAGAGTTTCTTCTAATCTTGTATATAGGTACTACTTTATAGATCATTATTAATTTTGAATGGAATAATATATCATAATCCGGCTTGTACTAAAATTTCAATAATTGTAGGGTTGTGGCATTCTATCCAATAGGCAGATGTACCTTTTTTTTATAATTTGATTTATTTTTATTCATAAAGTTACTATATTTTCAATCTAATACATTAGATATGCAACTCATTCGATGAAGGCGATGCCATTTCTTAAGCAAAGGGACACATGAAGAATGAATAATATGATTTTACATTTTTTTATCTTGCAATTAAAGAGTACTTATTTAGATGGTTACAAAAAAAAAAAAATATAGGTTCTTGAGACAGCCTACCAATTAAGGGTAATTTTCAAAAGTTACATTAATTTCTATATTAAGCCTATCAACATATATAAATTCAAGAAAATGTTGACTCTCTACAAAACAAGTTGTAAAGTAAAACTCATTAGAAGCTCAAATTAGTATTTCACTGTTTATCCTAATGTCCCCTGCATATTAAATTAAAGTTTTTAACTTTTCCAATCTTTAAAAGATTGCATTATTATTAGTTTTCTCATAAAATCTGATTATTTAATTCCTTTTCTTTTCAATACTCTACATAATGATATTAAAAAATTAATATCTTTAACCAATAAATATTACTTTTATTATGCTTATAAACTTAATTTTTTTCGTCATAATGACAGCTTTAAAGCCTAGAAGACAAAGGGAAAAAAAACATTATTGTAAACACAAGGTAATAAGGGAAAGGAATGAGGTTTATGATATGTTCTATATAAATTGTAAAATTTTTTTATTATGCTTAGTAATTGCTTTTGATCTTTCAGCATTAAGTCATTCTTTGAATTCATAATATAATAGACAATACAACTAACTTTAATGTATTTACACATAATAAATAATAATAAAATATGAACTGATTTAAAACTTGGATGATATACTACTTTCTAGTGAGGAACTGTTGGTTGATATGAGTTAGGTTTCAAGAACTCATATTTTTGTTCATTAGAACTTGTTGAAATGAAAAGAAATATTTTCAATTTCGGACTTTATTTCTTACTGCCTACAAATAATAGTATTTATTTTAAATTCAAACAATAATAACCTTTTCCAAATTGAAACTATTTTTCATACCTTACAAATATTAAAATATTTTAAACTATGAAACTTTTATTTCTTAGTTCTCTTCTCATCTTCCGTCACCCAATCAAGATAATCATTAAATCCCAATAATCCACTTTGAACTTATCCGGAGCTAATTGCTAATTTGAACATAAATTCACTAGTAAACTCAAAATAGGCACATGAAAAGAATATTGATTCCTACAGATTTCAATAATATTAACATGGAAAGAATGAAACTTATAAGATCACCATCTAAATTCTTTACAACATTAAAGTTGAAAAACCTTACCTTCTCCATGGTATCATAAATGAGGACTGAATTGATAATAAAGATCATGCCATTCAGATTCCTGAAACATGGAAAAAAATCTCCAAAATCTAAAACAATTTATCAATAGGCCAAATATGTGAAAGAGAAAATGAGGAAAAAGATGGATCGAGTCAGAATTCAAAGAATGTTTATATCTTTACTTGATTAGAGCAAGAATTAAACTTGAAACATGAAAACCTAGTGTAATGAATATGAATCGGGAAGGAAGAAATGATGTATGGCTATGAGAAGGTTAGAGAGGAGAGAAACCCTAGGGCTAAAATAAAAGCATTATATATCTATGTTAGGCTATTGATGGGTTATATTAAACTACCCATGTGGTTAGGCTATAAAATATGGCCTATTTATTTAAATGTTTTTTAAAATGATTTATTTAAATATTTTAAACTCGTACAATAAGATTTTCACCTAAACATTCATTAAAAAAAAAAATAGATTTTGACCTAAACATATTCCTTCTAAAACCTAAGAGCTCTTTGTCAGGTACAAATGTATACTTGTTTTATCCTTTAATCCGCATATATGTCAAATATATTTTAGAATTTAAATAAATCTAATTGCTCACTTTAGATATAGGCATGGTATGGTTTCATATGGGTTCCCTTATCTAAGCGTATTCTAAAAGAGTTAGAAATCTCACTTTTAAGCTTGAAATAGTATACGACAGTATAAAATAAAATATATGTCAAACTACATTATCTAAAATTATAATTTGGCTTTCTAATGGCTATACCTAAAGCCTTACCAAAGCTTAAATCTACATAAATGAATTTTTGTTTAAAATTATGCACCAATGGAAATCATGTTGTAAGAATTCAAAACCGTCACTTTATTAAAATCATGAAACAAAATTTGTTTTGAATTTACCTTTGGTTTCACACATTTAAAAAAAATTAAATCATCATTATACTTATCATCACTTCCAAAATTTGTAGCACGAGAAATATATTTTTGCTATTGATAAAAAATAAACAAATTAAAATAGTTATATAAATATAATCATCATGTTAAACATTTTGTAATACGTTTTTCTTATTTTTATTTTAATAATTGATGGAAATTGCACCTTTAATTCCCTCCATGTCTAATGATCTGTTGGTAATGCTTTTACACGCAATTCTAATGCCTCATAGAGTTGCACTCTCAAAACTAAGAGTCCTCATGACAACCTTCCAACTTAATCCCACATCCCGTAATCGATACACATCATGTGTCCCATTTATCTAGATCTACATTTTCACAAAAATCTGCAGAGTCTCCTTTTTCGAGGAGATCTACCAACATACAACCCAGATAAGAACATATGCATGATCCGCAGGTCTCAACATAAGTAGTAATGACCAATATTAAAGGTGTAACACCCAAATCATACCCCGATGCCTTATAGCATGTTTAGAGTGTAATAACAAAGTGAATGAATATTTTCCGGAATAAAATAATGCTAAAAATAAAAATAAGCAAAACCTGACTTATACATAAAGACAAGGGTAAATCGTCATTTACAATTTAGGGACCTAAAGGTCATAATATCATAAAATCACAAAGTAGAGTATAGTATGTTGAATCTGCAAATAAATGAAGATGAGGGACCAATGAGTAAAATAAATAAGTAAAGTAAAATCAATAAAAAAGAGATAAGATCAAGTTTGTTCTCTCATTTGTGAGAGAACAAAAACGTAAAGAGGAAGGAAGAGAAAAGAAGAGAAGAAGAAGAGAAGGAGAAGAGGAGTTCAAAAAAGATCAAAGGTATGGAATTAGTAGGGTTTTGGGTATGGAATTCTAAAGTTTGTATGGATTTCCATGAAATTGTATGGATTTCCATGGAATTGTATGGATAGTAGCTTGTTCGACACCTAGGGTTTAGTTAGGATTTCATCATAACCTCTAGAATTGTTGGAGGTAGGTTGATAAAACCCTAGTTTGTATAAGCCGCATGGAGTCCTCCCTTGAGTATAGATTTCTGGGTTTAATTACAAGCAATCGGCTCATTTATAACAAACCCTAACTAATCTTCATAAGCTTTGGTCGATAAATGGGTTACTTTAATTCCATTTTAGAGTTGTTTTGGGAGGAATTCATGATAGGTTTTGAAGTAAGATAAAATACAGATAAGAGTATGGAAGAAAAGTAAGAGGAAAATCTACCATTTTCGCACTTAACTAAGACGCAGATTATCAGGTTGGTACCGCATCACTTATGCAAAGACCTAATGATACTCAGACATCCAAAGTGGTACTCTGCACAACTCACCGAATCGAGCTCTGCACCGGTACCCTGGCCCAAGTGGTATCGCATCTTCACCGCTCCTAGCAGCCCGGATTTCTTGTATTTTGACATTTTTAAGCCCAAATTCATACACCAAAATTATAGGAACCCTAGTGAATGATGATGAGTGCCTAAAACACTCATATTACTCAAGGCCTGCCTTCATTTTCACGTTTATGTTATAGTAATTTTTTTGCTAGTTTTTGTGGCAAGACTCCATTTAGTGTCCGGTTTGGATGCGTACATCGACAAAGAGCAGCTCGAAGCATTTTTTCGAGCAACGGGGGACCAAGGCAAGAGTGAGTCACGGTCGCGACGCTCCAACGTCAGCGGGTCCCCACGCCGCGACTCGCCCAACCTCACGACGTCGTCAACAGTTGAAACGCCGCTGACGCCTCAACGCCGCGACGCTGTTAGCTGCCGCCATTTCAAAGACGGTGATCCGCCTCATCATTAAAAGCAAAATAGGCCATTCTAAATCAAGGTATCTAAGACGTATCGAATCGAAAGTAACACGAAATTCCAGAGCGTAGTGATTACGTGACTTCCTCGAAGGAAGTGCCCGGATTTGTAATCGCTTCTTATTTTTGATATTCGAATCATGTTTTTAATACTAAACATTTTTATCTTTCATTCAAGATGTTCTAGATTTATTTCTTGTGGTTATATTGAACCCTCATTATACAAAGCCGTATGGATTAAAGTTCGATCTTTATATTATTCAATTGTTTATCAATTTGTTACATCCGCTTCTATTTCTCGTGGAGTTCAATTACATGATAATGTCTGGCCAACATTAGCATAATTACACTGGAGATCCGAGAATCGGTGAGATGAGGGTATTCGTGTGGATCCGGGCAGAGTAGCCTTCTTATTGATTCACAGTCAGAGATATTCGAACTCAAGGTTGATTTAAGATTTCTGAATACCAGCCTGATAGAGATATACCCGATTCTATTCATGAGATAAAGGGATATACCTCGAGAGAGGATATCTCGTAGGCAAGCATCACCTCGCTTATCACATATCAGAAATAAAACTAATAATAATATCTTTAGAAAATTAATCCATTGAATGATAGGATATATAACCCTACTTCTCAACTCCAAGAGAATCCACGTAATCAATAGTTTAGTTAAGTTTTTACATACTTATTTTCTTTCTTAAAATCATATATTAAGATATTATCTAAAAAGGTAACCTTAGTCAATACACCTTCCCGTGGATCGACATTCGTACTATGCTACACTATATTACTCGCGACACGCACACTCTGCGCATATTAGCTTACATTTTACACAATGAAGGTTTCTACCACTGTGACTAATTAGGTCCAAATAAGAGTGAAAACTAAGTAAAAAAACAAAAACATTGTATTCGCTGACACTCTCTCGACGAAGCTCTCGCTTCGCCTAGTTCATGTGGGCACACTTAATGCCCTATGATAGGATAATAAGTTCTAAATAATTATAATTCTATTAAAAGACAAATGAGTAGATAAAATTTTTATATGAAAAAGTTCGGGCCTCAAATACGATAATAGATTATTCGATAAATCATCATCTCCTAAGTAAACATGATATCAAGAGGGTATTCATGTATATGAAATATCTTTCTAATACATGAAAGATTAGTTTAAGAAAACATAATAATATCGACACCGCTCGTGACCAGTAGTCGGGATGTAAAGGCAATATAATTATGTGGACACAAAGGCCGCAACATACAACATGTATATCGAGGCCCCGCTTTCGTCGATGACGCAGACCTCGTTGATCAATATAACGGCCCTATTTAGGTCATACAGAGATCACTATCTCGTATTAAGATAGTACTTTTCAAGTACAGGGCAGATGTAGAACAATGATAATACTGGGGTACATACAGCCTTCCCGTATCCACTTATGTGGTATTTGCAGGCATGAACATAAAAGAAAATGAAAAGTATATGTAAAGGAACGGATAAAGTATATGATATGATATGAGAAGCATAGCATTGGTATGCAATGATAGTATACAGTTACAAGAACAAGAAATACAGTATAAAATGACACAAAAAGTATATGAAATATGATAAGAAAAGAAACATGTTATGAGAAAACAAAGTACATGAGAAATAGATAAATATATACATGTTATGTGTCATAAAGATATGCATGCGTTTTAAAGTGGACGACTCCTCATAGAGGTCGTCCATATGTAAATTCTACTCAAGCTATGTTTAGCATGGGTGTTTCATTCGTAGGTATAGAAGAGGAAACTGCAGGGTAAGACGCATCCACATCGCAGCCAAGGTCAGCATACATCACTAAAATCCACCGGAAGATTCGATATAATGTATGTCTTTTTGCTTCTTTTTGTAAACAATGAATGTCAATTAATTTCCATATATGGAGCTTGTATATGTATTTTGTATCCTCTGTTAAAGAATATGGTATAAGTTAAATGTTTAACCTTATATGAATGAAAAACTAAAAGTTTATAAGTTATAGAAAACAGAGCATCCCGGATTCGGTTCGGACCCACCAATCAAGCCCTGGACTGAAGGGTGTCATGTTACAGATCAGAGCACCCTGATCAAGTCTTGATCCGCCACCCAGTCGACCGAGAAGGGGTGTCTCGAAAGTTAGTGGTATTAGAGCTCTAGGTTTAGGGTGGCTCTTTAGTAGAGCATAGATAGAAAAGCTTCAGGTTTAGTAAATGTGTCGACCGATGATGTCCTCAGGTTTTGTAAAGTCGATCGCCCTCCCAAATTCAACTAAAGAAGCAGCCGAGTGTTAATCCCGATCGGGGATTATCCGCTCTGATCCTTTCCGAATCACAAAAGTGAGAGCCAAGTGCTGGCTAAGCCAAATGAAGTATCGAGGATATCTCCTCGGATATGACCCGTATTGGGAAAGATCGATACCCAAAAGCCTCATTGATACTGGGATAAGGAATTCACTGGACAAACATGTAAGAGTCCGATAAAGCCGAAGTTCTAGTTAGAAAAGTTACAAAGAATATCGAGGAAGTTAGATGCCCTCCGATCAACAGCAAGAGGCGTCACGTGTGGGCCTCATTATTGCAAAGTGAGGCCTATGACTGCTGGAAACTGGGGCTGAGAAGTCCAAGGATTCCAAATCCCATGACTGGGAGTTCTTCGTCTAAGAGTTCAGTAAGTGCCACGCTATCGAGATGTACAAGGAGACCAAGTGGAAATGGGGTCAATTTGAAGCAAAGAAACTTGCCTGGCTGAATATGAGAAAGAATTCAAATATCCCAGCTAGAAGTATGCATCGTGAGTCGTCCTCATCGAGGCATTTCCTTGGTGAAATTTGAGGATATACGATGATTCCATCAAAGGTATTGCACTCATGACTTCTCTCCAAACAAAGGGGATTTCTCACGCTAGCCAAGCTACAATGAAATAGAGAGACTAGAAACTAGCAAAGAAAGAAAGATCTCAAAAGAAGCAATGCTTTCTAAAGGAGCTCAGCTCTTCTAAGGAAAAGAGCCAGAGAATCCAACCCAATCATCAGAGAGATCTAGGAGGCTGTGAGCGAGGCCGTAGCCAGCATATAGGACGAGGAGGTACAGTGTCAGAGACAGCAGATCGTCCTATGCCTTTAGTGCCAGCACGAGCATATTCTATAAAGGCTCGTGAGGATCAGGATGCTCCTGAAGTGATTGCTGGTATATTTTCTCAATATGATATTGAGACGCATTTTACTGACACCCCGGTTCCACCTTATCATTCATACGTATTACTGAACATTTATTTGATAAGATACCAGCGATGGAGAAATTAGTATATGACATGCATGTGACTAGTCCATTAGGGCACAGTATTCGTGTAAATAGCGTATACAGAAATTGCCCTATTGTTATACAAGCAAGAGAGTTTCTCATTGATTTGATACCCTTACCATTTCAAGAATTTGACTTGATTATGGGAATGGATTGGTTGTCTAAGCACCGAGCTATCGTTAATTGTGGTCAAAAGATAGTAGTGTTAAGATGCCTTTAATCCGCACTCAAGGTGTTAGTACAAGGCATTAGGAACAAGTGCAATGTCCAATGACTCGCTGATGCAAGCTAGAGATTTGTGACTCAGCTGACGGAGACATTCTTCGTCATGGATAATCGACCCAAGAGAGGTCAAGCCGACAGAAACGATTCCCAAAGAGTAAGGGAATTTCCATATGTATTCCCTGAAGAGTTACCCAAGAGTTCCACCTCGAGAGGAAGGTGGATCAGAAATACAGAAATTATACTAGAAATTAAATTCCATATGTCTAGTAAGTAACGACAGATGGCTCCCGTGACACCCCTATCTCGGGGTCCGCTGACAACCCACAACTCATGAAAAACATGGATACTTCCGTGTCCTAATATAACACTCATTTGTCTCAATATATCGAGACTTCTATTCCCGCATATTTAATTCACAAATATACAAAAATATATGATAGACTATTTAATCAACAGCCCCATTTACAAATTTTTTATACAAATGTAAAAAGTGATACATGAACTATATCCGTCTCATCCCATATGCGAGTCACCACCGTACCGAACCCGGGTGACTCGAAAAGGGGGTCCCACGACCGGGTGAGCAAAGCCTGCAGTGGTAATCTCCTACAAGGGTTACTTCCCACCTTAAAATGCATACGCACCAAGATACGTAAACATCAATCACATTTCGTACAATTTATACAACATTATATGAAATGTTCCGCATCATGCATGAGATGCGACCCCTCATGCTCACAACCTAAGTCCCAACCGACTCCCTCACACCTGGAATGCCAAGTGTGAAAAACAAGTCATCGGTGTTTAACCCAATGACTCAACCCATTGGATAACCCTCCAATCTTTAATTTATTAAATCATGATTTTCTTTTATTTTGTAGCTACTTGATTGGTTTCTATCGCAGGATGCCGCATGCCCTTTCCAACATTTTCGCAGAAATTACATCGTCGGAATCATGCCCAACCATGAATAACATTCGTCTTTCACCTCGGGGGAATTCCACCTCAACTTGCTCCGCCTAAAACATGTAATTTATCATTTTGATCAATTTACACTCCCATGAGTCTCACTGACTTTGTTCCATTTTCCGAGCTCACTTAATCTCTTTCACCAACACCGTGAATACTCAATACCATGCACCCACACCCACTACTCAATGTGATCATGCATAAGGAATGCATGATGCCAAATGCATTTTCTTCATGTTACATGATATATGAGTGCTACATGAAACATTAATACACTATGGGACAATTAT
Source organism: Tetrastigma voinierianum (assembly GCA_016808115.1). Lineage (NCBI taxonomy): Eukaryota > Viridiplantae > Streptophyta > Magnoliopsida > Vitales > Vitaceae > Tetrastigma > Tetrastigma voinierianum. The sequence continues at coordinate 19,299 of JAEQBH010007557.1, read as the reverse complement.
AATTTTTACATATAATTTACATCTATGCAATCCATGTTAATACATCAATTAGCATATATTAGCATGATTTTGCACACACAACAACATGTTATTTAATATTTTACAACAATAACACAATAAAAATGGCTTAAATCCTGACCCACATAAACCGACACCTATCGGCCTTCACTGGCTCACACCGAATTATTGGGATACCAAAACACACCACAAAACCTAAAGACATCAGTCTAGGGATCAAAACCAAACCTCGATATAGTCCAAGACTGCCCGAAAATCCTGTACAGACTATCTGCAAACAATCCTGAAAATTTAGCCCAAACTTTCCGGACTATCTACAAAAGAGAAGGGTAAATTGGTCATTTACCAATTTATGACCTAAGGGTCATAATCTCATAAGATTGTATGCCAAAGTGTGAGTATAAGATGTTGAATTGCAAATAAATGAAGATAAGGGACTAATGAGTAAATAAAGGAAAGTAAAATCAATAAAAAAGAGATAAGATCAAGTTTGTTCTCTCATTTGTGAGAGAACAAAAACTTAAAGAGGAAGGAAGAGAAGAAGAAGAAGAAGAAGAAAAAGAGAATGAGTAGAGGAGTTTAATGATGATCAAAGGTATGGAATTAGTAGGGTTTTGGGTATGGAATTCTAAAGTTCTCAGATGGATTTCCGTGGAATTGTATGGATTTCTATGACAATGTATGGATTTCCATGGAATTGGGCCGATAATAGCTGTTCCAAACTCTAGGGTTTAGTTAGGATTTCATCCTAACCCTAGAATTGTTGAGGTGGTTGATAAAAAAACCTAGTTTGTATAATGAGCATGGAGTCCTCCTTTCAGTATAGATTTCGTTTACATAACAAGTAATTGAAGCTCGTTTATAATAAACCTTACCTAATCTTCATGTTTTGGTTGATAAATGGGTTATGACCCATTTAGAGTTGTTTCTTGGGAGGAATTCATGATAGGTTTTGAAGTAAGATGGAATAGAGGAAGAGTATGGAAGAAAGCGAGTAAGTTAGGGAAATTTGGCCATTTCGGGCACTTTCGACTAGTACTGCATTGGACAGGTGGTACTCTGGCATTCACTTACGCATGACCAAATGATACCGCTTACTATCCAAAGTGGTATCGCATTCACTCACCGTGAACCGTAGGCCCAGACGGTGATCCGTCCAAGTGGTATTGGTACTGACCGCCTCCCTCGTAGCCCTGATTCTCAGATTGACATTTTTAAGCCCAACTTCATAATAATTAAAGTACAGAACCCTAGTGAATGACTACCGAGGGTTCGAATAAGAGTGAAACTAAGTAAAAACGTGACCGTATTCTGTTTGATGTGGGCCAACTTAATGCCCTATGATAGGATAGTAAGTTCCTAAACAAGTATAATTCTATTAAAAGTACAAATACGTAGATAAATTTTTTATATGAAAAGCATGCTTCAACATGTATAATAGATTATTTGATAAATTAATATCTCCTGTAAGCATACATGATATCAAGAGGTATTCATGTATATGAGATATCTTTAATACATGAAAGATTATTAAGAAAACATACTAATACTAATTCCGTCTCGCCTACGACCGTGTAGTCAAAAGATAGGCATGCCTCTATAGGACACAAAGTACTACAACATACGTAGATACATATATCGAGGCCCCGTTCGGGTCAATGACATAGATCCCATTCGATCACTACAGCGACCTGCTTCGGGTCATACAAATGATTCTCGTCGCAGCAGTGTGTACTCTTCGTGAATCAACATTTGTAACTCCACTTAATCGTGAGCAGCAAAGCTACTACAATATGCTGGTTTTGTGGCCTAACTAGTGGATGAGTTTTTTCACAAGAAAATGATTCACGCTTGATGGAATAAGATTTCAATTTCGATTTGGGGGTTTTAAAAACAATGTGATCGGGTGGTTTGAAACTATAAACAAAAATGAAATAGAATGTAAAAATAACTCCTCAAGTCCAGCCACCGGGTTCAAGTTTTAGCCGAGGCCGAGGGGCCCCACAGTTCCTTTCTCAAGCAGTGAGGATGACCTATAATCATTTCCGAACCCATCTTCATTTTAGCCATAAAACTCGAACCCTAAAGTTTTTCTCTCGAGATAGAGCATTTATTTGTCATTTATGTTTCAAAGCAAGAAAAATGATCCTCGACCTAACCTCGTAGGCAAATAAATGGCAAACTGTTTAGCCTTTAAAGGATCTAGTGGTAAGCATCCACCGAGTCCTAAAGCTTGCCAAGTACCGCCAATCAAAGGTACATCGTAAGGATTTTAAGGCCGGTGCGATACAAAGACATAAATGATCATAAGTGCATGCGTTGAAAACAAGTAGAGGACAATTCGCCATTCTCAAAAATTCGCCTCTAAAGGCCTTTCTCTGGGCGATTTAGGATTTAAAGTAACCATCCCTTGAGTTGTCATCCTCAAGGTGTTTGGCAGGCGAAATGAAGGAAAAGAAGTAGAAATAAGTATAAGAAGAAAAGTTTGAAAACTAAAGGCTTTGGCGCCAATTCCATTACATCCCGTCCCCGTACGCAGTCTGATCGAGGCTTATATATCGCTTCAAAGTCAAGGGAAATTACAAAAAAATGTTAGAACTACCATAAAATACATAGGGGTAGTTTAGGGGAAAAAAGTCACAAAGGTCAATCAGAGGTCAAACTGGAGGCATCACAAAGCTGCGAAATTACAACCCTTCAAAATTTCTACACCTAATTTTTCAAATTTTATGGCTCCACTTCCTTCCGACTTCGTCGTGAGCCATGTTAGGTCACGATTCTTCGCTTGATTGGCTTTGAACTCTTTTGCCTGGATTATCTTGCAAAAACTATAAAAAACAAACAATAAAATGCACAGAGATAAATGGACCTAGATGTGCCAATCGGGTTAATTACATTGATTAGTACACAAAAAAGGCCAAACCTCGCGATAAATGATGGCTCAAAAATAAAGACTTTTCGGGGCACTAATCACCAGAGATCACCGTCTTCAGACAGCGCGATAAGACTTTCAAGTACATACGCTATCTCCCGTATCCAATTTCTCGTGGTACTGGGCAGACATGAACATAAAAGAAAAATGAAAAGTATGTAAAGGAATGTATAAAGTATATGATATGAGAAGTATAACATCAAGTATACGATGTTAATATATAGTTACAAGAACAAGAAATACAATATAAATGATACGAAAAGTATATGAAATATGATGTTAAAAGAAAAATGTTATGAGAAAAGAAAGTAGATTATGAGAAATGGATAAATATATGCCATAAAGACATGCATGCTTTTAAAGTGGATATCTCGTTGTAGGTCGCCCATATGTGTAAATTCCCACTAAGCTTATAAGCTTAGCACGTTTCATCCGCGCAATGCATGTAAGAGACAATCCACACGTGAGCTAAGGTCAGCACATCATCAGGGTTCACCGGAAGATTTTTGGTATAACGATATGTCTTTTTTTCTTTTCAGAACAATGTAAATGTTGAACACTTCCCATATATGGAGTCAGATATGTATTTTGTATCCGCCTGCTATTAATATGGTTCATGCTACAATGTTTAACATTATATGGAAAGTAAAAGTTTAAAGTTTATAAGTTATAGAAAACATAGCATCCCTGGATCCTATTCTACCCACCAATTCAGGGCTTCCGACCGAAGGTGTCACAAGTTAGTGGTATTGTGAGCACCCCGAATCAAAGTCTCGATCCGCTCAATCATGCTCTGACTTGAGAAGGTGTCTCACAAGGTCCATTTGCCCATATCCACAATATACAACTATATCACAATAGTCCATATGAGTTTATTACAAATACTCTTATACAGTAAATACATATTAAAATCCACTTTGTTCTAATATAGTTTTACAAAAATATCGTTTTATCAAATTACATCCCGGCTTTTCAAAATCACGCCTTAAAGAAGTGCCGTCCTCCAAAGGTACCACTCGCACCTAAAATACGGTCCCACGACTGGGGCGAAAGCACGCCAGCAAGAGAGAATAATTTTTACAAGGGCTACTCCCCACCTAAGTGCAATATGCACGTTAATTCACATTCAGCAAAAAACATACACATTCCAACTCAAATGTCTACATGCCATGGATGAGAATGTGACTCACCTTTCCCCATGTCCCGAGTCCTCAATTAACTCCATCACATTAGCGATATGCTATAGAAACCGCCATTTATGCTCCATCAATGACCATTTTTCCTAAACAAAAGCTTTTTGATTTATAAATCAAAATCCATTAGACAAACTCTAATATCCACTTCTTTTACCTAGTCCCTTGTGTTTTTGTGAGTAGCAACTGTCTCACCGTAGGTCTCAGACGCCTCAACACTTTCACAAACTTTCACGCCGGATACATATGTCTAACCCAAGAATACTATGGTTTTCTACACGAAAGTGCGTATCTATCCCTTCTCGCTATACACAACACACGATTTTCTACTCTTTTCTTTATACAACCATGAGACTCCATTTCGACGTTGTTGCATTTTACCGAGCCCACCATCGAACACCAAACACACAATATGTCGATTACCAACCTTGCACTCAGCACCCATTAATGCGCGATGTCCCCATGCATATGCAGTGCAACATGCCATTGCATGTTATATCATGTCACATGCATAATGAATGATACATGAACAACACAATCCACACAACTTACCGATGTCATGGACAATCACATCATCTGCATATGACTTCCATAAATCATTTCATTCATGTCAACCTATCATGCATGCACATATTTCGACATTCACATTCAACATGTCATTCTCATGATCAAGCAATGACACACACAAGCAAGCCATGTAATGGCCATTGCATAAAAACAAATATCTCATGTCAACATGTTAGAGCACACATTGACACCCAATGCTTTATTTGTTTCTCTCATGTTTCGTTTTTTTTTTTTCAATAGCAAATCCCCTCACGCTCTCTCCAATTTGACCTTTTCTAACTTATCCTTAAGTTTTAAAGACAAGGCCCACGTTACACCACGTGTTTGCAACCCTTTTGTCTCCGTTTTTGCTTCGAAATATTTTATTTCATCCCAGTTCAAGTTCAATTTATTTTAAATGAACTTTACCTAATTTATTTATTCTACTTTCAAGATTGTTCTCAAAAATCCCATTTTTCGTCCATAAGGCACTGCCGCCCGAATCATGAAAATTGCTGTCTCTCAATTTAACGAAATTCATTCGGTAACTAGGATTTCGCGAGACGAACTAAATCTGAAGTCTGTTTCATCATCCGAGATCTAGACAATTTTCTAGGCTTCTTTGAACCATTTTGGCAATTTTTACTATCTTTGCCATTTTTTAGAAAAGTTAAATTTTTCCCAGGTTTTACATTCTTCCCCCCTTAACAGAATTTCGTCCTCGAAATTCACACACACTAGCACACACAATCACATGCATATGCTACATAATCAAACAATACCTTGCCCATGTGTGACAAAAGAGAAACATACCTTGAATAATTGATTGATCCTCGCTCTGCTCACCGAGGTGTAATGGTGTGCATGCCCCCAGTCCCCGGGTCTCGACCTATGAGCCCCAGACCCGACTCGATCCATGCCCTAGCCTCTCCGGCCCGTCTACGAAATAACCGGCGGCCCTGCGCTACACTTCGGACTGACATCGGGTTCCTGCCCGTGGCCGGGGTAAGGCGACAAATCAGATGTGCATGTCCCACGATGATCGGGGACTGAGGTGCCCTGTAACCTCGGGATCCCTCTCGCCCCATGTGCAATCCCATCCTCACGTGTCAAGGCTACAATGATGGGAAGATGTCATCCGCCGATCCGGCTAGATGTCCCGACTCCTGACTCGCCCTAATAACTCCTCGCTTAGCCCCGTCCTTGAAATCCTCATGAAGCAGTCCTCTACTTATTCCTTCGAGCTAGAAGAAGACTGGATTCTCCTCTTCTTCACTAACACCCACATCACTTGATGCTTCATGCGCCATCAATCTCTCTTTCAAGCCAAAGTCGCCCCGACCACAGTCCATCTCACGGAGGAGAAATCCCATTAATCTTCGCCTCGATGGACAATTCGCACTATCATCAAATTTCTCACCTTTAGCCATGCCTGCGGGTCGCATAGTCATTAGAAAAACGAAGCTAACTCCTGCGTGAACTTAAATCACATACTCTAACACCGTCATTGTTCCGCTTTAGCTCTAGGAACTCTTTGGCCTTCAGATGTCTAGCGCTTGTCGAATGCGCCCACGGAGAGCTCATGGAACTCTCCCCATGTTGATTTCTTATGTCCCCAAGGCCTTAAACCCAATCCCACAACATTGGATTCACCCTAGTCGGAATGTTGTCATTTTTATCTTGCGGGCATCTGAGGGATCCCACGGCCTCCAATATTTTCTCGATCATTCTCGAACCCTACGTCCCTTCCCAACTCTTGCCATCGATTACGTAAAATATTAAATCGAGATTTCTTTTTCTTATTTCATTAGTGGTGCATAATGCCAAACACTAATAAGTATCAGCTCCCAAACTATCATGTTCATTTATTTTTTGAACCCTTAAGGTTATGTTCTCTAACCCTAGTGTTCATCCTTTACTATATACATCCTACTATGCATATTTTTCTTGGCTAATAATTCAGAACACACAAACATCGAAAGCATGTTAGAACACAAAACATATAATGCACCCATGAACTCCATGCACGATTTAACCCATGCCCAAGGTCAGGTTTTCATGTACCCAGACTCTGATGCCTCAGCTAAGATAAACTAGTATCAAGACCATACTTGTGGATACCCACACCCGGCTCTCAGGTAATCGCTTACTCCAAGCCTTATACCAAGTCATGGACGCTCTAAAACCCGTGTGGGGTCCGATCGACAACCCGGTCCACCCTAATTCATGGATTTCAAATCTGACATACCACACCGTTTGTGTCCCATTTATCAAGATCCATATTTTCACAAAAATCAGCAGAGTCTCCTTCAAGAGCTCTACCAAATATACAACCCTCAGATAAGAATATATCCACGACTAATTCAGTAGTCTCAACAGAAGTAGTGTAATGACCACACAGGTCCATCCATTCCATAATCCACAATATACAACTATATCACAATACCCATAAGAGTTTATTACAACACTCTTATACATAACATATATTGGGAAATTAATTTTTGTTCTAATGTAGTTTACAAAATATTTATCAAAATACACATCCTTGCATCCTTCAAAATCACTACTAAGGAGCACCATCCTCCAGCAAGCACCACTATGACCTAAAATACGGTCCCACTACAAAGGAGGCGAGCAATGCCCAAGAGAGAATAATTCCTACAAGGGCTACTCCCCACCTAAGTGCAAATGCAATGCCATTTCACACATTCAGGTAAAAACATACACATTCCTACTCAAATGTCTACATGCCATGGATCAGAATGTGACTCACCCTTTCCCATGTCCAAAGTCCTCACTAACTCCCTCACACATGCATATGCTAAGTGTATTCTCCATCAATGACCATTTTTCCTAAACAAAAGCTTTTTGTTTTATAAATCAAACTCCATTGGACAAACTACGATATTCACTTGTTTTTACTAAGTCCTATGTGTTTTTATGTGTAGAAAATTTCCGAGGTTTTATCACAGGCTTTGCATGCCTTCCAACACTAAACACAATGTCGATCTACAATGTACTCACGACATACCATCAAACACCAAACACGATGTCGATTTACCAACCATGCACTCACACCCATTTAATGTGATGTCCCTTTGCATATGCAATGCAAGATGTCAGTGCATGTTATATCATGTCACATGCATAATGAATGCTACATGGAAAACACAATCCACACCACTTACTGATGTCATGGACAATTACATCACCTGCATAACACGTCCATAAAACTTGTCATTCATGTCAACCTATGATGCACATATATCAACATTCACATTCAACATGTCATTCTATGATCAAGCAATGACACACACAAGTAAGCCATGTAATGGCCATTGCACATAACAGTTGATCTCATGTCAACATGTTAGAGCACAGCGATCGACACCCAAACACGTCAATTTTAGTCAAGCAATGACACTTGATCCTCAAGACCAGTCGTGGGTATAGAGATGCCTAAAAACATTCCACACAACAAGCCACATAGTCCACTTAATGATGCCGCACTTAGTTCAGAACTACCCCAATAACAAATTCCAAAATCTCGACACAAACCATTGCGACACCTGCTTATAGCAAATAAAACGGACTATAACTTGAGATATTGAGGTTCTATTTGGGTAATTCAAAAGGCTAACAACAAGTTATTAGATAGAGCTATAATTTGTTTGAAGAATACTAGTCCACATTATCACTTTTTACCAACCGAAAATCAGTCCCAAAAACTGACATAAGATTCTACAAATGTGGCACCTTATGGCAACCTTGAAACGAATCCATATAACTAAGGATATAGAGGTACAATTATGGTGATTCAAAATCCTAACATCAAGTTCTCAAATAGGGCTACAATTTCCTTTAAGTATACAAGTCCAAATTCTCCTTTTTATAACCAAAAATCAGCCCAAATAATCGACATCATATAGGGTCAAAACAAGGCACTTATTCCCATAACCCATTATTTCACTAAACAGTCCCTTAGTGGCATTAAAACTCAACCAAACAGCCCTCAGACATTAAACTCCACCAAACAGCCCCTCGAATGGAAAATAAAACCAAAGTAGGAAGAAACCCTAACTCGAGTGTGTAATAGTAATCCAGAAGTCCCAAGGACATTTAAACCCAAACCTATGATTTCCCAACTCCTCAGCCAATCACAATGGGTGATTTACTTGAACTTAGTGTGGGATGAGGACTCGTCGCTAGTAACCTGAGTCGCCGCCGTGGCTGCACCATCCATCCTATGAGACTTCGACCTCAAGAGGGTCAGATGTCATGTCCAAGTATGAGGCTTCTCAGTCTTATCGCTCAGTGGAGCAAACAATCGTATGTCCGCAGCACGCTTATTTGTTCATTCCAATCGCTGCTTCAAACCATCCATTAATTTGACCCGTTCCTATTGATGGCTACCTATAAGGAATGTGAAATTTCGCAAGGAGGGCCAACTGGCTGAGGGCTCCGCTGAGTAGTTGAATGCGTATAAAACCGAGGTCGCTTCCCCGACCTCCGAGAAGGCTCCACCTTCGAGCTCCTGATCCAATGCCTTGCTAAGGATGTCGAAGTATGAACTGGACCAAGCACACCACGATCAGCGCGAAGCACGACAAAGATAAAGAAAAAGAAGGCCCGAGGTGTCGAGGGTCGCCGAGGACGAGTCAGCAAGTATGCATCAAGGATGTTTTTCCGCAGTGGCCAAGGGACAAGCTACACATGGTTCGTGATCAGCCGTGCATCAAAGCCACTATATTAAGACAAGTCAACCAAGAGGCTTCTAAGCCCGCAGCCCGTGTGGAGCGCCTAACTAAGGAATGCCATAGGGCTTCTTCATGAGTTCTTCAGAGGCGTGAGCTCTCGGGCCGCCAAGAAAGCGTGGATCGCTTCGAAATGGTAGACGAGGCCTTTACCTTATGGGCCTCCGAGTGGCTTGCTTTTCACGCAAGGCAAAGTTTTCCCGGCTCGATTCTCAACTCAAGCTCCGCGGCGTGGAAGGCGTAAGAATTCGACCGATAACGGCTTAACCCCTGCGGTGTTTTCAGATGCCCTTAGCTCTGTCTCCTCCTTGGTGAACCCGAGATCGAGGTTTCCCTACAAATGGCCAACTCTCCTACCTCTGGGCTGCTGTGGGACTTGACCTTTGACTTACATGCACCCAAAGATTCAGAACCTAGTCGCCTGAGTCCCTGTCAATCATTTAGGCTTTTCCTTATAATTTCTCGCTTTATTCTCGTTAACTTTCAGCCTCTAAGCCTCGACTTATACGTCGACTCGATTTTTGCTCGATCTACTGATATTTTCCTTTTATACCATTCTGACCTGCCTTCTTTACCATCTTTACAACCTCCGGGTCGCAGGCCAGCCATATTCATCTCCTTTAATAATCGAAGTCGTTGCGGCGCTAATGGCTCGAAGCACATGGTTCTTTAACAACCTAAGTTACCGGGTTTTAATGAATCGAGCTACCGGGTTTGTGAACTGAAGCATCGGGTTTTATCAACTAAGTTACGCTGTTTTGGCTGAACCGAAGCAATGCTCTTATCAACCGGAAGCATTTCATTTTACTGAATCGAAGCGCTACGGGTTTTTATTTAACCGAAAGCACGGGTTTTATTGAATCGAGCGCTACGCGGGCTCTTATTGAACTGAGCTATGCGGTTTATTGAATCGAAGCATGCGGGTTTTAACAAACCGAGCTACGGCTCTTATCGAACTCAGCTACGTGGCCTTATTGAACTCGAGCTACGGTTTTAACAAACCGAGCCATCGGGCTCTTATCGAACTAGCTACATGGTTTGACGATCCAATGGTCCATGTCCCATTTAACTGTCACTTTTTGTCCCCTGGCTCCCATGTTTAACCGAGGCTCCAACCTTCTCATAATCACCGAGCTACATGGCTTCGACGACCGGAGCGCCACGCGTGGGCTTTTAATATCCGAGCCTCGGGTTCTTATTGAGGCCGCCACGGGCCTCTACGGTCATAAATGCTAGAACTAGCTTTTCAATCTTTGGATACCTTTCCTCCGCTCATCCTTCGCAGCTCGATTGTAATAATAGATCGTCAAGCCGCGCCCATCCCGCTCTCCGACGGTGGCACTAGTCGGTAGTCGAATCAAGCAAATGTAGAGTAAGGAGTTCCCCAGGCTTACTGTAATGCGAGGGAGCTGCAAGTAGCACCGAGAAGCGCCTCTTCACACGGGTATCTCGTTGAAGGCCTTTTAGAACTCGGTGCCATGCTGATACTGTCAATGGATCTCGACACAAACGACTCACGCGCAATTTATTCTCTCGCTCAAGCGCCTGAATTTCTTTAATGCTCGAGGGTGGTCAGATGTCGAGCATGGCTTTTATCTTGTCTCTGGATTTGCCTCTTATTCCGTGGATCAAGTGACTATAAATCCTAAGAACTTCCATACTGAGACTCTAAGGCACACTTGGTCAGGGTTTAACTTCATCTCAGAGTCCTTTAAGACCTGGGACGATTAGGTAGGTGGTCTGGTCTACGTGTGAGCTCCTACTGACCGACTTCACCAAAGATGTCGTCTATGTATACTTCCATGGTCGCTCCAATATGTTTTGGAACATTCTGTTTACTAAATCTTGATAGGTATTCCCAATGGTTTTTCAACCAGTAAAAAAGGCATCACCTGATAACGGTACGTTCCCTGTCCGGCCACGAATGAGGTCTTCTCTTGGTCGTTGGGGTCCATTCTTATCTTATTATAACCTGAGAAAACATCCATGAAGCCGAGAGCCAGCTGGGCTGAAGCAGTTGGCATCCACCGGTGGAGGGTTAATCCCCAAAAGTGGGAAAGCTATCTTCGTACTAAGCTTCGCTACTGTGTAAAGTCACTGCGCAGCCCTTTCCATTTGCCTCTCTTGATGAGAACAACATTACCGAACTAGCCTGATAATCTACTCCTGACAGCCCGAGTCAGTGAGGATTACCGACCTCTCTCGTTGATCACCCTTTCGCCATTCCTGGGGCTTAAACTCTCATTTTCGTTTAACTAGTTTGAAGGAGGGGGGTGACATCTACCAGGGGTGATAATCGCCGGGCTTCACCTCCCATGTCCTCTCATTTCCAAGTGAATACTTCCCATTTTGTTTTTAAGAAGTGGACGAGGAGGCTTTGATGTTCTCGCCAATTCTTAGATCCGATGAAGTAGGTGTTCGTCGTCATTGTTGTACTAGTTCCAGCTTCTTCTATGGTGTCGGGTTTGGTGTCCAGCCATCTCTCATGACAAGCTCATCCATGTGGATGTTGTCGAATCGTCTGCTTCTATTAACGTTAGCACTCCCTAGCTACCCGCTGGCCTGCTCAAACCATTCCTACACCATTCTCCATAGGGAATTTGACAACTATATAATAAGCGAAAGGGATGGCCTTTATGGCATTGAGAGAAAGCCTGCCCAGTAACATGTTGTATACCTATGAGCATCCACTATGAGGAATTTTTATCGCCATCGCGGGTCTCTGCACTGGGTCTCCCAAAGTGAGTACCAACTCAGATAACCCCGTGGTAGCACTTTCTTCTCCGAGGATCCCACAAGCTGGCGCTTAACGGCCTCTATGACATTTCCTTCATTGAGATCAATTTGCCTTTTCTATTCCTCCGTGGAGATTTGTCTCTAGCCTCTTCCTCTTCTGTGTGGCTTTGGCCCTGTTTTCTTCCGCCTTTGTTTTTCTCCTCGCTACTGAAGAGCTTCCTCGCTGTATTACAAGTGGGCCTCCACGGTCAAGCCGATGACGACATCTTCTCGCAGCACCTCGCCATGCTCGCCCGAGGGTTCTCGAGATCGAGAACATTAGGCCCGAGACTGCATGCCCAGCCCAACGATAAAGGTGGTGAAGGAAAATTTCCTATCCGGGATGCTCCACTTTAATGACTCCAGTTTAACCTATGGACGTAGGACCTCGACATTCTCTTACGGGCCTCGCTTACTATCGCCAGGGTGTACCACCCTCAGGACAGTCCTGCCCAATGATGCGGGATACGAAAGCGATGGAGAGAGCCTCTAAAGGATGATTGAAGTCAAGTGGAGCCTCGTTGAACCAAAGCCAATGCCGAGCCTTTTGGCCAAGGATGGAAAAGGCCTCTTACATCACACTCCGGTCATAGTATCCGCAACTCCCTCTAAGTCTCAGAGGTGTCGAGGTCTACTGTGGGTCCTTTAGTCCCGCCAGCCCTTGCAATTTGCAGCATCCTAAATTTCACCGGATAGTAAAGTGTAGTGCACTCGACCATGAATGTGGATTCCGCTTCCTCGTACTCGCAGCATCCATACAGGAAACTAGTGGCCTCGACTCCTTACAACCCTTCTTCATGTGGTCGAGCTCTTTGAGTATGTCCCTGAACCGCCGGTCACAAGACTGCTCCTTCTTCGCCGACAGGGTTGGCTCATCACCTCCACTATTTCGCTGCATCCCCTCATTGTGACCATCCCCGGGGGGTATGTAGGGATCATGCTCCATGGTTCGGCTATTTTCTCCTCCTCTGTCAACGTCTCGAGGGGCACCGAGGTGTTGTTGTTCCTCTTGTGGAATAATATTGTCGCCTCTGGCAGTCTGCCAGGTTTCTCTACGGGTGTTGCCCTTCTTCTCGTGAGCCTTGCCGCTCCCTTTAGCAGACGCCGATTGACGGATGGAGTGCCTCCCATCTCAAGCAGCCAGCGCGTGAAGAGCCTCCAAGAGCCGCCTCCCGGTCGTCTCGCTATTAACGTCACCTCGCTCGCCTGCATCCCTGGGGTCGCGGACTTGCTCATGTTTCGAGTCGATACCATCAATCACTAAGAAATCAGTTGATTTTGTAAAGGAACAATCGTTCCCACGAACGACGCCAAATTGATGGTGCTTGCTAGAGTCGGGCCGCTTGTCTGCCCGATCGATATACAACCCGAAGACATAAAGGGTGGTCCGCGAGGGAATGCCACCCGCCTCGATGCTCTAAGCCGGGCTTTCTGTTTAAAAAAAGGAAAAAGATCAATTCATTGATAGTTTCAGGATTGCGCACCTTCTTCCTGTGGAATTGCTCTCGGCATTTTTATCGTGGGTGATCACGATGACTTTCCTTGTTAGACTACGATACGACATCCTTCCACCGGGTAGTGGAATCCCTCTTTCCTTATTGTCAATTAAATATTAGCTGATAATTAGGAGCCGTGATCGTGAGAGATCATTCCTCCCTCAATCAGTGGAGAGTCGATCATGGAGATTGGGTACTCCTTTATACGTCTCGCTTAGTGACGCTGACCATCCCATATTACCTATTTATCCGACTGGCTGGCTTTAGTTTCTGAACCCACCGGGCTCGCCAGAAGTGATCAAGATACCTTCATGGGCAGCGCTCTCACGCTGGGCTCACTTCCAAGCCTGCCCTCTAAGCCCACCTTAAGCCTTGTTGGTGGTTTGTCTCTTGGGTCTGCATTCTGAGCTCATACGTATGTTTTTTAGCATCACTAATTTTTTTCACTGCTTACTGCTGTAATGAAATTTAAAATCATTTTGTTACTCAAAACACTATGAAATTATAGACTACTAAGAATTTCATTCATTGATTTACTATAAATATTAGTACAACATCATTAACAATTAAAACAAGTATGATATCTAAGGAGTTTAGTTTTGAGGAGTTATCTTTTCTTTATTTATTTTATTTAGATATCCTCTATTTTTATTTCTTATCAATGTACTTCTTCCATGTCTTCTTTATCATATCCTCGAGTTTTATAAAAGAAAAAAATTCTTATAAAGGATAAAAGGGAATTGATTTTCATCATATATACCAATTCCAAGCAAAGAGAACTTTATCAAAATAAAATAAAGAATGCATAGAAATTGATGGAAGAAGACATACTAATCAAAGAACTCCTTGCTAACCGACCCTAGACTCTATATATTGGCAATCATACTTGGATTAGTCGTAACTTAGGAATGTTCATAAAAACCCTTTAGGTTAATATTTTAGCAAGATATAATTCTGTATAAGAAATTAACTCATTTTAAAAGTGAGACAAGAGAAGAAAATCTCACATTAATTGCTTATAAAAAAACCAATCTAGGCTTTATTTTATAAGATACATTTTTCCAAGTCATATATATACAAATGTGTGTGTGTGTGTGTATATATATATATATATATATATATATATATATATATATATATATATAGAACAAACCATCCCTAGTACTAGCTATTTTAGGATATTTGGCTTGGAACCTATTTAATTGCCCACAAGACACCATATAGCAACACCATTGAATCCCCCTAGTGTCAACTTTATAAATAAACCTAAAGATGACTACTATTAGAAACTTATGAATCTATCCTCCCCCAAAATTTGGGTATTACATAAAGGTTTCCTATGGCTTTGTTATGAGGTTCTTCTAAAAAGGCCTCATACCAATTAGATATTGTCTACACTTATTAATTGATAATCTGGCCCTATCTTATTCAAACCATGCAGGTAGGGACTTCTGTTGGGGCGCATACCTACACTCAAACCTCCCTTTCTGAACAAAGTACCACTGATTATTCCTCTCACACACATCAACTAATTTCTATACCTACCAAGAACACCCTGAATTTGGCTGATCATCTTACCCAGGTCAACCCTAACTGAGTAAGGATGCATGCAATACACAGATTTGCTAAAGACTTGACAACAACCTTCCGAATATAGTCAATCATCTCAGAGTTATGTGGTGATCTTGTTTGATCTGGTGAATTGACTGAGATCTTATTTAAATATATTTGTGAAATGGGGGTATTTTAGTTTGCGGTCAGGAGGTGCAAAATTACTTAGTTAATCTTTAGTTCAATGACGGATCATTCATCTGAACACTGGCACCCGTCCATTCCCCAATGGATCGTGAGGTGCAACGATGAGTCCAAAACTCAAGGTTGATAGCTGAGTGCATTGATCCGTCCAAATTTTAACCCGCCACCGATTTCAACATTTGAACAAACCAACTTACACAGTGAGATTCAAACGTGAATGTCGAACTGGAGTTTATGCGTATCATGGAAAAACATATGTGAACATCATGATGAGGATCGTCACATACAATTCACCTAAATCACAGAGGCTTGACGATTTATACGCACCACAAATGTGTGACGGCAAATAATAATGATCTTTAGTCAATCTATGAATATGAAAGAATTATTGCGACACGAACAATTTATATGAGTAACACTCAAATCCATATGAAGTTAAGAGTAGTAAGAATTAGGTGTTAACAAGTATGGACAATATCCAATCGGTACGAGGTCTTGTGTGCTCAAAAATAATAATTATTATACTAATGTTGAGATAGTTAGTCCATAAGTCTCAAACAAGTGGTATCAAACCAAAAGGTTCAATCATAGTCATGTACGTGAAACCTGCTCTACAAACAAAATCGCCATGATGGATGGCCAGCCAACCCAAAACTCTTCAGATTTCTCCATAGAGCGTTGACTCTAAAAACTGAGTAAACTTCAAAGCAAGAACCCAAGCTCAATCAGATTTCTATCCATTTGTTATTTTTTGTTTTTGTTGTTTTACTATCTTTTGCATATCGATCTTGCTTTTTTGTTCATTTTGGTTTTTTTTTTTTTTTTTGTTTCCTGCAAGACTTCGTGTTTCAATAGCATCGGGAGAGTTCATCCAGACAAAGCTAATGATCCGCCATCATCCTCAGACTCCTATTCTTACTTTTATTTCATACATCGAGACAATGCATGTGTTGAGTCGTGGTTATCATTCTTTTTGAAATATTCAGTTTCAATGTCTTAATATCTTATGTCTTCGTGATGCTCATTTTAATTCAGAGGCCTTTGAGTGGGTTGATTTCTGTTTCTTTGTGTTAGTTGTGTGTTTGTTTTTCTTTAGTTGTTTTCAGTTTAAAGTTTGTTTTGAAGAATAAAAACATTAAAGTTTTAAAAAACATTTAATAAAACAATCTCAGTGGGATTTTGGTTTGATTGTTTCTCCTGTGTCCCATTATTATTGAAAACCTGATTTAATCTCCAATAGAATGTGAAAATAAGAGGTATGTTTTTACAAATATTCATATGTGCTAATTCCTCTTATCGGGTTATTTAGCTAGGTCCTTAGCACTTTAAAGCACAAGTCACACCCTCTTAATCAATTTTTTGCTTGAGAAGAGCATATGAACACCATGATTTTGATCTATAAAAAAACTCTAGAACTTACTTCAATTATCTCAAGGAAAACTCTGCACAACACAACAAACAAGAAGTTATTTAGACCATCTGACCACTTTGTTCTTTCTTGCCAACTCCGTATACAATATTTATATCCTGAATCACCCTTTGGTCATTTGAACCTTTATTTTTGTGAACCAAGAAACGGTCCTTACCTCTTTTATGTTTTCCTCATTCAAAACCTGGTTTTACCCATAGCTTATTTGCTTGTTAATCAAATATTAAAGGCCATGTTGATTTTGGTGATTGCTGAAGTGATGAAAAACTAAAAAAATAAGAAGAATAAAAATTAGAAAAAAGTAAATAATTACAATCTATAAGAGTCCGACCACTAATTCCTCTTACTATATCATATGCCTGATTATTTATAAAATAGTCCAAAAGAATTTAATTATACCTTTTAAATAAAATACTTTTTACAAAAGTATTGCCGGGCAGCCACTTGTCTACTTCTTCACAATCACAAATTTCGCGTCTGAGCGCCCATCTCCTATAAACCCCGCACTTCGTAAAAGGGGTCTCACGTGGTGAGCAATGCCCAATAGTGATAATCTCCTACAAGGATTGTATTCTCACCTATGCTCATACAATGATCAAAACCAACCCATAAGCATATCCAAGGAAAATGTCTATATGAATGTCGATGTCATGCATGGAATGTCTTCATGCCCATATACCGAGTCACCATCGACTCCTCACATGCCTATGCCAAGGCGTGTGACAATAGTCACTAGTAGTACCAATTGATAATATTATATCTGAAACTTATCAGCTCACCAGTACTCCAAATGCAAAGTGATAATAGGCAATTAATCCCAAGTCATCCTGATCATCACACAACTTGGAAGTCTATGTGATAACCATAACTGCAGTCTTCTCTTATGGGTAAATTGAAACTTTCGCTTACATCACGGACTTTACAACCATACGTAACTTTTCAAAATCACACTCGCGGCCCTTACACCCATGTTCCTGTGCTTTTTCTTCTCCCGAGGGATTTACCACCCTTCTTTACTCCGCTCTTAACACACATTAATTATATTTTAATTTCTTTATGTTTCAAACCAGACATTTATCGGACGCTGTCCAAAGTAATGTTCACTACTCCATTCATCAACACTGACGATGAATGACTATACCCATGCACATACACCAAATATGCCGACAAAAACCCTATGCATAAGAAATGCGCGATATGCCATTTCATGGTATGTCATGTTACATGCATAATAAGAGCTACATGCAACATTTATAAATTTTGATAAATATATTTTCACATATAATTTCACTCCATTCATCACCATTGGAGAGTTGACATATCACGTATGCGCACATATTAACATGATTTTTCCACACAACAAAGATGTTATTTAACATTTTCGAACAATAACACACAAAAATGACCCATATCTCTGACCCACATAAAATAGGGCACCTCGTCCTCTCGCGTTCACACCAATTACCGTGATACCAAAACACACCACAAAAACCGAAGACATCAATCCCGGGATTAAAACCATACCCAACCCACCAAGATCGTCTCAAATAGTCCATAAAATTCAAATGGATTGTTTGAAAATAGCCTAAAATTTAGCCGTGGTCAGCCCAAAACAATTCCTAAAATTCAACCCTGCACTATTCTGTAAAATATTCCAAAAAATCTTAAAATTTCTTACACTCACCCCAAAAAATTGGGATCGAATTTATGGCCTCTCACTACTTCTAAGAAACCTCAAGCCATTAAATGACCTTTAGGCTAGAAATAACCCAAGTAGGAGTTCCCACCGAAACCCAAGTGATTTTGTACCCACGCGCAGCTCTGCATGAATGAACTTGCCTCTTTCGTCCTCAAGAAAACCTCAACCCACTTGTAGATCTTAGGAAAGCAGCCAAAACCCTTTTCTTTTTCTTCCTCTTTCTCCATCTCTTCTTCCCCTGATCGCTCCCTGCCCCTCCTCCCTCATTCACCTTTTTTAAATACATGGCACAATGTCCATCTCTCATTCGAGTCCGTTTCCTCATCCCTAAACAATTTATTTATTTTCGCCTCCACCCCTTAGTTTTTAAATGAACTTAGCCAAACTATTTCCCGACATCCGAGATTTTCGTGAAAAGTATCAGCTCCCTGAGTCACTAGCTACTTATTATCACCCGAAAACGTAAAAATCCGATTGTCTTAGAATTTTAAACAAAATTTTTATGGGTCACGTAGATTTCGTGAGATGAATTTAATCTGCCAGCAGTTTACTTCACATCCGAGATCTAGAGAATTTTTAGGGCTTTAAAACCATTATGACAATTTATTATTATATTATTATTATCATTTTGCCATTTTTAAATATATTTAATTCTTCTAAGGTTTGCATAAAATTTTTTTAAGAGTAAAATTAGTCCTAACT
>JAEQBH010007556.1:0-62726 GCA_016808115.1 Tetrastigma voinierianum | reverse complement strand
GATGCTCCACAACATGAAGCATCAATGATCCCCTTTGATATATCATTCAGGCATGATATCTGATGTCCATCTGAGTCTTGAATCTATCATGCATTGGACATCTTCGTAGTGGTTTGGATCTTTCCCCAGGCTACATACGGGCTTTCATCTTCCATAATGGCTCTGATAGTTTCCCTCCTTACGAGGTGAGGGAGTGGGAAAAGTCTGCCAGTAGGCATCTACTAACCTCCCAGTATCAACGAGCCATATGGTAAGATTACGTACAGCCATATTTCTTTGTATCTCATAGAGAGAGAGTGATCACGGTTTAATGGCTTACAATTCTCACCGAACAAACTTCTTCATTATTAGCCATCCTGAAATCTTCGAGTGCTTTCGTTTGGGTCTTAAATTTGGATGACCGATAAAGCCCGATCTTCTTTGGACCATAGTAATTAGTGATTGGTTTAAGTTCGAAATTGTTTTGCATCGATAGTAGTGCACCTTGCGAAATTTTTC
The DNA here is from genome assembly GCA_016808115.1 of Tetrastigma voinierianum. Lineage (NCBI taxonomy): Eukaryota > Viridiplantae > Streptophyta > Magnoliopsida > Vitales > Vitaceae > Tetrastigma > Tetrastigma voinierianum. Next base: position 62,228 of record JAEQBH010007556.1, on the reverse strand, counting down.
ATCTTGAATAATCGGCTTCCAGGAAGTCCTCCATATTATGGTGATTGGAACGCTAATAACTCTCTATGTCTTCATTACGATCTTGTCTTTTTAAACATGGTTGAGTTTTGCCTTCTTTATCTTTCTCAAGCAAGTGTTCTCTCACAGTGCGTATTCTGTTTGGAGATCGAGGTCGGTGTTATTTCTATGTGCATTAAAATTTGTCCACGAAATCAAAACACACTTCCATTAATAGGATGAGTCGGTCAATAAATATTTTCAATATATGGTTTGTTAAAGGTTAGTGGTTAAAAATAACCCTTTGCAGCTATTTTGATGTTCTTGAAAATGTCGAATTAATTAGCATTTTTCAGCTATTTAGTCGAGATATTGATTTTACTAAATTCTTTCGATCCCTGGCAACGGCGCCATAAAACTTGTTAGTAGACCAAAACACATGTCTGATGTATAACACAATTACCAAAGATTATTATCTAATCCCCGGTAAATAAACCATTAAACTCGAGTGTGAGTTTCTTTAAGTATCACTTGATTAAAACATATATTTTTTTTTTGTAAGAGTAAACCATTTTCGTATGGTTTTGATCCGGTATACTGCAAGTGCACATGTCGACAAGTAATAAAATGGATTTTAAGTCGGACTCTTGATCCTGAGATCTCGAGAATTTTTTGATCAACTGCCCGGTAAACTAAATAGCTCCATGCTATTTGGATGAAATGTCTGATAATGATATTTTGCTTTAGAAAGCTTGAAATGAATAACGTAAAGAAAAATGAATAATAGTAATGATTGAATATTAAATATCAAATAACAATTTGATTTTATGATTAACTCTAAAGAAAACATTGAATAATCATTGTGTGAAGAATCAATTCCTACGATGCATCTTGCATCTTTGGTTTTACGAACTCGGATCATAAAAACTAGTCGAGGATTAATATAGTGTGAAATTTGGATCTCTCACCACACGGTTCATCATCTCATCTTTGTTCTCTCGAATTTACGGGGTGAAATAACTACTTACAAAGCTAGTTGCTGGCATTGCAGGTATTTTCTTTCTCGATACTTCGCACCTGACATGAATTTGCAGACCTGACTCCTTAGTGAGTCATTCTTTGAGTTGCACTATCTGGTTCCTGGCCTCGAAATTAGAATAAACACTGCTCCTTGGTTAGATCCTTGCTAACACGGGATTGAATTCAACTATTCGAATTGAGGTGACTCTCTAATCTACTTAAATTTATAACTGCTCGGCTCATTCTCGGTTACAAGCGAGAAGAGGATGTATTGATTTAAATATACAGAGCGCATTAGATCAGCGATATCAGGTTCAAATACCTTCCCGAAATTGTTTCTTACTCTCAGAAATGCCTTCTCTGTGTCACCCAGAGGGCCTCCTGGAAATCAGAGCTGAAACAACCTCGTTATAGATTATGAGCGAAATCGAGATCAAATTCAAGGCTCTTATAAACCAATGAAATCGATTTAACATCCCGAAGTTAAGATGTATGAATGAAATACTGCGGAAAGATTATTTAAACAATACGTCATTGATGGGGGAAAGTACGGGTTTCTAAATTCTTGATTATACCATCTGATGGCTTGCTGATCAAGAAACCCAGCATCGTCTCGGAAGCTAGGTGTTAATCCCAAAATTTATGCGGAATTCAAGCGACTGAGGGCAGTGGTACAAAAAATAAACATACACTTCGGCTCGATCCTTCACGGCTAATGTTCAAATCCAAATTAGAGCAGATTACAAACTAATCTGTCCCCAAATAAAATGGAAAGAAAACGAAACAAAGAAAAAAACAAAAAAAAACAAAAATACGAGGCCTTGGCTCGGATCGTTGAAGTCGCGAAGTAACTTTATTGGTAGCGACCATTGTTATAGGGTTCTGAAGTTGGGCCTAATTCCAATCTGATCTTTTGTAGTTTGATGGGTAGCCCGTATTCTTTGTTCGGTCGCGACTGAATGCCCTTGTCGCGACATCCAGTTAGTTTTAGCACTTGTTGCGGCGTTATTAGTAAGTCATGATATTCCTTTGTTTTCTTGCAAGCACCTTATGTCATGACGAGGAATCAATGTCGCGACATCAACCTTGTTTATGACCTTTAAATGATGGTTTTACATTATGACGTCAATCTTTATCAGCGATCACTGCATCAGTTTCTATAGGTTTTAGCATTTACGTTCTGATATCGCGACATCGATCTTTTAATAATGACATATTTCGTATCTTTCATGATCCTTCAGCGTGATTTACGATAATCGCGACATCAATCCCTTGTCGCGACATCACTTTATGGCTCTGCAGCTTTGAATTGGTTGTTCCTAGTGTCGCGACATCGATCTCTTGTCGCGACATCAACTTTAGTCTCTGGAGGCTTCAATTGGTGTTCCTGATGTCGCTACCTCAATCCCTTGTCGTGACAACAACTAATGTTTTTGAAGCTTTCCGCGATGGTTCTTTGATGCCGTGACATCAATCTCTTGTCGCGAACATCGACTTTAGGGCTGGCGTGAGTGGTATCTTCTTATCATCAGCGACATAGATCTGCTATCATGACTTGTCGGCTTAAGTCTCTGCTGACCTTCAAGCCCAAGCAAGTCTCATGTCGAGACCTGATCTCTTTGTCGAGACAGGATTATAGCCCTTAACACAGTTTGCTTTTGGGTGTCTTGTCGGTCCTACTGTCAGCGACTACGACTAAATCACACCAGTTTCATCTTTTGAGCCTGTCATAGCGTCGAGAGTGCTTCTCTTGTCCACGACCTCCATCCTTGTCACGACATCGATCTTCGTCGCAACATCACGATGTTAATCGCGACGACCTCATTTCTTAGTCTGCAGTTGTCTTAAGTTGCCTACATTGTAATGCACATCGCGACCTGCATCGAGTTTCCTTAATTTTCACGTCTTCATGACACATAATTGGGCCAATCTGAAGCCCAAAGCTACTGACATTAGTTACCAGTTTGCTTTCATTTACCCCTTTGCCATTTTACGTATTTTACTCCTGGAATTCTTTGCATTTTTCTCTTGCTTTTTCTTCTTTCTTTCACTCCCTGCTAATAACAAATTGGTGAGTTTCTTCATAATTCTGCAAATTAATTATTCCTTTTCGGATGAAAATCAAACAGAAAAATGGATTAAAAATAGATGACTTTTAAGCTCATCAGTTAGGAAACTACCCTAACCCTTTCTTTGTCTATGTTTGGGTTAGGAAAACCCTAACTCTTCAATACATGTGTATTTTGGTTGGTTCAAGTCAGTTTTGTGGTTGGTTTAGTTTTGGTTGGATGATTTGGAGTTGAAAATGCTGGCGGCCATTTTCTAATAGAATCAATTGAGTATCGGTCTTGAAAGTTAGTCACGGTACTCAATGTGGTTTTAACCTAGTGGATGTTGAATGCAGGTGCGAGGTTGTGTCCCAGATGCAGAAGCTGTTACAGTCAGGAGGATGTTGTGTGGAAGTGCGAAAGTTTAGTGCCGGTGCTCCAGTGGTTTGAGGTCCGAGGATGCTGAGTGCGGTATTGAAGTTAAGTCTTGGTACTCGAGGTTGTTATGGTGCAATTATCACATCTTCTGATCCTGTTTTTCCATTCTTAGTTAATTCAGGATAGAGGGTCAATACTTGTATAAAAAGTATATGAAAAATGCTCTGTACCTCGCAGCGAAGCTCGAGTCGTTGGGCAAACATTGTTTCTTGCCCTTCTTTGCTAGTGTGATTATGAATAAAATAACAAATACCATTATATATATATATATATATATATATATATATATATATATATATATATATATATATATATATATATATATATATATATATATAATCTATCTACTAGATCGAATATGAATGAATAGGCACGTCGATTAGTGCGGCGACACTCACGCATTATGCTCGTCACCTACATTTATGTGGCGGGCATGTCTACATTCGGTCTCGCGACACTCTTGCATTATGCTACGACACCTACATTACGTGGGGTAGGCAGGGTCTATGTTGATCTTGTGCAGTACCTTCGGATACCTATTGTCTTTTGCATCTATCATTCGGTATTCTTTGGTCTATCTGATGCAACATTTAAATGAAAAGCATCTGAATAAATTGATGTGTGAGACATTTATATGACTAAAATATGAATAATGAACAATAAGAAAGCATAAGTAATCAGTTCTGCTCATTTCTGTAATGGACCTACGGGTACCTTTTGTACAAGAACTCTGTTCTGAACTCCTACAGGAGATATGAAAACCACGTTATAAGAATTATGTTATATAGAAAGCTACATTGTAGAATTCTTTCATCGTAAAGCTCGACATATGCATTTTTTGTTATGTATGTGGACAGCTTCAAAAGTGGTCATATGCGATATATGTTTCAGCACAAAGCATAAACAGCATGGGTGTTTCATCGGAGTGTAGATGCGAAGGGGACATCAAGGGGTATTCGCATTTACTAGAGTAAGCCTTGTGATAGGTGTCCACTGATGTAGGTTTTATTTTGGTTTGGAATGTAAATGTAAAAGTTTTGTAATAGTGGAATTTGTTTATATGAAGTACATGAGACTAGTCATGTATATACGGGCGTTTAAGCACCACTTGAGTGGTAGTACTAGAAGTTTTATTTCATAATGAGTATATATGAAATATCGACCCACCAATGTTAAGCAGTTAAAGTCACGATCCGTGTCGGGCCCTCTCTCTTCTCTGGCGGGGTAAGGCGTGACAATAATCAAGGAAGGCTTGAGATGAGGAATTACCGGTATATCAAGGCGGTGTTTTGATAGGATGATCGGGGAATTGTGCCACAGGCGAATTATACGGGCTAATGTCGGCAAATGCAACATTCTAGGTAGAGAGGCGCCGCAGGACCATCTAGTGGGCATCAATTAAAACCATAAAATAATGAAAAGGTCCCGCTAGGTGGGTGGGCCGACCCACAAATATACATGAATATTTTCCAATGCGGGGATTCGGACTTCGATCTTTGTAAAAGATGGTCTAATAATTAATTTGCCTGAGAACCGTGAATCTGACTAAAATCATGAGATTTTAAATTTAATACGCGTTAATGGATGCCAGTTAGAATTTTGAACTATAAGGCACATCATTAGAAAGTCAGATTGTCGTGAATAGTTCATGCCTGATAAAAATGCTTTTTGGGTCATTGAACTTATGGTTCATGACAACATGAGAATTCAAGAGGTCTAATAGTTGTTGATATAATCCATATGATGTAGAAATCAATTGTTCAAGATTTGTTTTGCCTAGTAATGATAAATACTCATTTGCATTATGATTCATAGTTTGATGTGATATCCATTTAGTGAATATCAGCGAAACTAAGTAAAATTTGATTAGATTTATTATAATAAAGGGCATCATCAATTTGAAACTTGGTGCCATTAGGCAGAACAATAGTAGCTCTTCCGGAGCCTTTAATTAGGTCAACGGGACATAGAGATAGTTTGAACATTAAATGGAACTAAAGTTAAGTTTGAAAAGTATTTCTTATCACGTAAAATTGTGTGAGTTGTGGCACAATCAACAAGACATGCATCTCCGGGAGAATGATCCATATATATTTAAAGAAAATGAAAATTTAAATGAAGAACTCGATTTGTATTAAATATGTAATAAAAAGTAACATAATAAGCATATATGTTAATCATAGCACACATTGCCATCACCAATCAAATGACCAATTTTTCCACTTGGATCTTCAAAGAAGTTAGAGATATCAAAATGAGTTAAAAGTATTGCACCATCATTATCAATGAAATTTTTGATTGTTAGCTTCTTGGAGGGAGACTTGATAAGGATCATCAGGATCCATTGTCCCTTCACCATTAATAAAGTTGGTCTTTATTTGGTTACCTTTTCCTTTGATGGAGGCTTGATAAAGGTCAACCAAATGCTTGGCCATACAACAGGTACGTGACCAGTGACCTTTCATTCCACATCTGTAGCATTCAGTCTCATAAACCCTTTTGTTATGTGGCCCAGTTGCCTTTCCAATATTTCTGAATGATTCAGCTTCTAGTTATTGGAGTTGTTTTTCTTATTGTGAGGTTGATTATAATCACCTTGATTCAAAAATATAAGCGACCTTATTTCTGACCTCGGCCTCGGCCTCGTATAACAATGTCATGCCGCCCACATCTATTAGTTTGAATTGTGGCGTGGCTATAGGCAATGATATGTCAGGTGGGGCGAGATTGGTGATTTTAATAACAATTCATTCGGCTCAACTACTGAGGAGACATGCAATTAACTCTATATATTTGGTAAGATGCTCTCTATATTCTTGGATTGCGGGAGCATATTAGGCGTGAGAATTAGTATATGTTTTCTCGAAGCATGTCCTCATCAGGACCTTTTTCCATAATTTTATTTGAGCTAATTTGAACAAGGGCGAGTTATAGTCAGCCCCTTAAAATCTTGTAATTAGTAAATGGATCCAATCATAGCAGACCCTTGGAAGTATTATGGTCTTTTGATGGAAGTATAAACTCCGACTTTCTGGGGTAGATTTTAAAATTAATGAAATTCATAATTCATAAATTTTTCTTCCATTTTTCTTTGACTTTTCTATGGTTAATTAGAAATTGATTCCTTATATTTTTTATCAAATTTTCATAGATAGTCAAATAATGAAATTTTCACATCTTGTATTTTTTTCTTAATTTCTTTTCCTATTTTTCCATAATCAAACATAACCTTATAACATGGTGATGAAGAAAAGAAATAAAGTAGGGAATGGTATCATTCTAAAAATGGGAATCGAAGGATGTAAAATAGAATCATGTAAAGAGAAGAATGGGTGAATGAAAACTAAGAATTATTTTGAAAGTCTTAGGCAGGAAGCCTAGTTCAATGGTTAAGGATTAGGCAGGGCATAGGGAAGGATATGTTGAATTTTCATAAAATAAAATACTACAACTTTGTAATACAAAATGAATAAATGTAATTAAAAAAAACAGAACCAACTTAATATTATTTGGATTTATTTGACAAATATTCCTTTCGTACGCTGAAGGCCATACCTTGGATTTAGCTCAAAGCAAACAACTTTCCTGGAAACAAAGCCAAGCCCACCCCCAAACACAAGCTCTTTAGATAATGTATTTCTTTTCTTTTACCTCGTGACAAGCTCCTAGGATTGTGTTTCTTTTTCTTTTTTCGTCGTGGCATGATCCTACAGGTTGTATTTCTTCTGGTTTTTCTTTCCCATGACGAATATGGCCTCCATTCTTTTCTGACTGGGTGTCAAATTGTCAATGTGTCATGGGGTTTTTCTTTCCATTAAACATATATATTTTTGAAATACAGTACTTAGTGCCACGATTATTAAAAAATAACATTTTTAAAATTTTTAAAAATGTATAACGTAGATACATTTTTAAAATTTTTGTTAAAGTTGGTATTTAGTATCACGTAGATACCTTGTTTTCAAGATGTGATTTCAATTTAAAACAATGAAATTGTGACCTCAAAACACCGTTTCAGTGCTAGAATAATACAATGTAAAATAATGAAATTGTGTTTAAAACATAATTTCATTAGTTTATGACATTGAGCTCCCTCTAAAAAACTTTAGGGTGAGTTCTACTTAATGATTGCAATTTACTTCAATATATATAGATATTTTTATTATGATTAAAGCCACATTAGAATTAGAATTATTTTTCAAGCTCTTTATTTTCAAAATTTATTTTTTTAAAGTTGTATATTTATTAAAATCTAGATTTCATGTCTATGTGACATTTGAAACTGCCGGGCCTGCGTTGATACTACTTTAATAGTAAGAAGAAGGAAAGTGAAGAGCTTGTATGTGACTGTAGCCTGCTCTCAAAGCTTTGGACCTGGATCCCTTAATTAGCTATAGAAATATACTGCTCATGCCCCCTAAGGCGGTGCAGACAACCAATGGATGCATACACTTCCGGCCACGCTTTAGAATTACAGGGGATGTTTTCCAAAAATAATAAAAATATTCTTGAAAAATGTGGTTGAAAACTAATTCCAAATTATAGCGTAGTTTCTCCACATAAACGACACGTTGGATAAAACTTTAAAATGTAGGTTTGAAAGTCAAAAAAGTTAGAGAAAAACTATTTAGAAGGTGTCTCTTCAAGAACATTTCAGTTTAATTTTAAAGTTATCTCTTTAAAAAGACACTTTTAATATAACATTTCAACAATTTGGAAAGTGTTTCTTCAAGAGACACTTTCCAATTTCAGTTTTTTTTAAGAAGTGTCACTTCAAAGACACTTTCGGGTATAAAATAAAAAATTTTAAAATGCATGAGGTGTTTCTTCCAAAGACACTTTCAGTATAACATTTTAACAATTTAGTAAGTATCTCTTCAAGAGACACTTTAAGTTTTCCAAATTTTTAGAATGTGTTTCTTTAAGAGACACTTTCAGAATAAATTCAAAATTTTCAAAATTATGTAGATGTATCTTCAAGAGACACTTTTTGCTTAAATTCAACTCCATTCTAAGAATGCCATCCATTAAACTAACTTGAAATATGGCCTCACAGCCAAACTCCCTCCTCTCTCTTTGAACCCTTCACTATCATCTGGCTCTCAGAAATCCCCGAGTGGGTTAAAGCAATGCAAGAAGAATATGATGCTCTCATCCAGAACGATACTTGGACTCTGGTTCTCCCGATCCCGAGGCAGAATATAGTGGCCAACAAATGGGTGTTTCATATTAAATAGAATCATGATGGCTCTATTACCGCGGTATAAAGCTCGAGTTTGTTACTAAAGGTTTTCTGTGACTAGGCATTGATTTTCACGAGACTTTTAGTCTGTGATCCAATCCCATCATCGTCGTGTTGTGTAGCATTGCTCTCAATCACTAGTGGGGAATTGGCCAACTTGATGTCAATAATGCCTTTCTCAATGGGCATCTTACAGAGGAGGTTTATATGGCGTAACCATAGGGAATGCGCAACGCCGATTATCCACATCATGTTTGTCACTTACAGAAGGCTATTTATGGGCTCAAACAAGCTCCTCGAGCTTGGTACTAGGAGCTCTGCACCTTTTTGCTCTTTCTCGGCTTTGTCACATCCCGTGTTGACTCGTTCCTCATTGTTTACTCTCGAGGTAATGCCAGCTGCTTTATTTAGAGTTTATGTTGATGATTTGATTATTACAAGTAGTGACCCCTTACTTGGTGACAATATTGTCGTGACTTGACTCTTAAATTCTCCGTAAGAATCTCTGAGGTGCTCTCACTACTTTTGTGGAGTTGAGTTCTACCCACTTCCGCAGATCTTCCTTATCTCAACAAAGGTATGTTATTGATCTTTTGAGCAAACATAACATGCTAGACTCCTAACCTATCTCTACATTGCTTATCTTGGGCATTTCTCATTTGCCCTACCGTCCAGTACTTTACCATTTATCGTCAGTGGTTGATGGCCTTGACATCTCGGGTGACTTCGACCCGGACATTTCCTTCATATGAATAAGCCCTCCAGTTTATGCACGGGGCATTCCCACGATCACCATTGGGAAGCGATCGAACCTGCCGTTATCTTAATGTTATCGAGATCCCTTGGTATCAGAAGCTACTTTGGACACTCCTTGCATTTGCATTGCTTCTCCTAATGCGGGTAGGTACGGTAACCCAGATGATTGTACCTCCACAAGTTCTTTTATTATTTTTCTTGGTGCTAATTTGATTTCTTGGAGTTCTACTAAGCCTTGTGCTCTTTCTTCAGCTTTGAGGCCTAGTACGAGTGCCATTCTTCTTCTGTGGCCGCAATTAGTGGGAAATCGTTGTTGTGAACTACACGAGTGGAGTCCTTGCCCACCCTCGGAATGACCTTGATGCCACTATCTCTCCACTAATCCTATATTTCATTCTCTCATAAAACACCTTGAGATTGATTATCATTTTGTTCGACATGGTTGATCGTCACAGTTGCATGTGGTTCATGTCTCCCGATAGTGACCGGCTTTGCTAATGCTCTGCAAATCTCTATCTCGGTCGGCTCTTTTACCTATGTAACAATAGGTGTTATTTCTAGCCTGATACTTGAGGAGACGTATTGTAGTATGTTAGAATTCCTTTATCATCCTTATCTTTATTACTTTTTTCCCTTGTGCGGTATATATATACCTCATCCTTTTTAATAATAATTCTCTTTCATAATAGTGTGAACAGCTCGACTATAAACCAACTAGAGAAACGAAAACAAAAGGAGAAGGTTGGAAGGACGATGAATTTGATGCATTGCCAACCATGGAAGAGCGGTAGCATGACTAAGCGGCCAGTAACAAATGCAGTAACCATTGCGATCCCTTAGCGAACATGGTGAGAAAATAGTAGTAGATTAAGGATGCCTTATAGATTGTTTTTTTTTACTTTTTGTGAGCAAGCGCCGGGAAATGGGCTGTAGCGCACGTAGAAAGTACCATGGGCATGCCATACTGCATGACAAAATATTTGAAAAAATTCCTCTGTTTTTAATTGCATTATTTTGTTAGTAAACAATAGTTTCAAAAGGTGTTATCCCACATGGAAAAAAAGACAAGTCTTATTAGGTTTATACTAAAACGATTCTGAGGCTTGTACATGACTTGAATGAGGAGCCCTCGCGCCTGAATGTGAAAGCCCAATTTGGTGCATATCGATGGATTTACCCCCACAACGCGTGAATGGACAGGACAAATTCGAGTTTTAATTAAATCATACTCTTATGCTATAAATTCAATTGGGTTCCTAACTTTGAACACTTTTCAATCTCTTTTCTTACGCATCTTGGGAATCTCTTTTTTTTCTTCTCACATTGTTATGCTCTAGAGTTCGTACGGCTTTGAAGCGTATCTTTGTGGAATCAAATTACGAAGCATAATGTTTATACACACCTCCCATCTATTTTATTCCTCGACCTCTTGCTAATTTTACGGGCACACCATTAGTCTCGAACTTGTCATCCGATCTTGAACTCTTTGTTCCTATTCTCATTCTTATTCTTGTCTTCGTCACATTCTAGATTTTTTGCAGGCTGCATCTGCAACATATTATCTCCGTCCCTTCCATTTGTAGGGAGGGACAAGACTGCCATGCCCTCGTTGCTGCTGCTCCCACTCTGAACGTAACCGCCTGGTAGAGTGAAACTCGCCTCAAAAAGATTCTGGTGCTATCACTTTGCCGCCACTATCATATAGTTTTCGATTGAATTATTCCTCTATCCTGCAGCAAATAATGAATTTCAGTTCATTCAGTATAGTGTTTTTCTTCCTTCTCATTGTTCAAAAAAATGCAAGTTAAATTCATTATTCTACCTTTTTCTGGCAAAATAAATGTATGCATTCAATCTAAGCAATTTTGATGATTTGGGAAGACAATGAACCTAGAAGTTAAGATACAGCTTGGAATATTCATAATAAAGGTTCTCATAACCCTCATTTGTTTCCCACAGAATATGAAAACGTTTTCAAGATTTTAAGTTATTCATTATTGTTTTTCCATCTCCAAAGAAATGAAACTCCATGCTAGCATCTGTCCTAATGCTATGTTTATAATGGTTTTCCAAAATGCACAAGTTGTATGTGTTATTACAACATGGTTTCTTCATTGCAGCTTGCAATTGGAACTCGAATTGCTCATTTCCGCTCGTTTTTTGTGGAAAACGTTCTTTGAGAAGCATGAAGACTACCAGGTAGGCAATTTTGATATGTCTGGTACATTGGCATGCATTGGAAAATGAAGAAAATGCCCAATCTAATATTTTACATAGTGAAACAACAGTCCTTATGCTACGGCAAAATGCTATTGGGGTCGTGAAAATTGTTATAATTCCTGGTGTACAATCAAGAACAATGGATTAAATTTTTGTTGAATGCCATTTGAGAGAGAGAGTAGTACTAGACTAGTTATATATAATAAGTATCTATCCTCACTTTAATTTCCAACTCATCTCATCATCTTTAAAGAACCGTCATCATAATACATAATCCATTTTCAACCTCAATCCAAAACTTTCCCGAATCTAGTTCCAGACCACAAAACCTTTCCAAATACTTTGTTTCACTCTAGAAACAATAAAAACCATCATCCCTAACATTGGAGAAACCCAAATTTGTCCATACCCCTAGCCTACCTTAGAAAAACCCGAAAACCTCAAATTAGCTCAAAACAAGGCTGTTTTGCATCAAATCAAACCTGAACCTTTTTAAATCTAAAATCGTTCATTCTAAACCTTAATTCAATCATATATAAACCCTAAACTAATACATAACCTTTGAGACCAAACCTATCCTTACCCATCAAAGTTCTACCTCATAACCCCTAACTTACATAGCGTTAGATCATCCTGTCCGCAGTTAGTCATTGCTCCTTTGATGAAAACAAGGTTAGTCCTTTGACATACTATTTGTGGAACATATGTGATACGTAGATTGAACTTGTGATGGTTGTTTGATTGCTTCACAGAACTATTTAACCTTATTCATGGTTTTACACAGCATTGTGTTATTATTGTACTATTGCAAGCTTCCTCCTTATTGGTGTGTTTGTTAATTAAATAAGCAACAATAATTTAGACAAAGCATTTTCCCTTTCTGATGTGCTAGTCAAGTGAGGACGGCCTTATCGATTAAACTGTGGAAGGTGGTAGCTATTTTCTTTCTTAGATGTACAAGTACTCTTCACGCCATATATATATATATATATATATGTGTGTATCTTTGATTTGTTCATATTTGAATTTTCTATTTATATTCTTTTACTTGTGGACTACTCTGGATTAATTTTAACTAATTGCGAGTTTGTTTGCCTGAATTTTCTATTTATATTCTTTTACTTGTGGACAACTACTCTGGATCAATTTTAACTAATTGCGAGTTTGTTTTTATGAATTTTCTATTTATATTCCTTTACTTGTGGCGGACAACTACTCTGGATCAATTTTAACTAATTGCGAGTTTGTTTTTATGAATTTTCTATTTATATTCCTTTACTTGTGGCAGACAACTACTCTAGATCAATTTTAACTAATTGCGAGTTTGTTTTTATGAATTTTCTATTTATATTCTTTTACTTGTGGACAACTATTTTGGATCAATTTTAACTAACTGCGAGTTTGTTTTTATAGCAGATTTTCTATTTGTATTCTTTCACGAACAACTACTCTGAATCAATTTTTAACTAGTTGTGAGTTTGTTTTTATGAAAGTGGACTCTCCCTGTTCTAGTTCCTGTGGAATCTTCTTGGAGTTACTTTGCTATGATAATTTATTTATTCATTTTTCTCTCTTTTTATTTTCCCTCATAGAAAGTGTTGGCTGAAATCTACATTCAGTTTTTGCTCAGCCCTACATGTATGTAGTCTTGGTTCGGCTATCATCCTCCGCTGCAACCAGGATAAGTTGTTTAATTATACGCCATGATCATTAGAGCTTGTGGAATATTGACCCATGAGTAGTTGATCCATACTGTCTTCTGCCCCTGGGGCGAAGCAGTTTCAAACTAATAATGGAGATGGATAGATGAGAGAAAAAGCTAGCTCCACATGTACGTGGGTCTCTTCCACGAAGGTGGGCAGATTGTCTGAGTCTTTTATTTCTTGGAATTGACTAAAACATTTCAAAGTAAAGGGAATATTGAAAATGAGAACTAGCTACGTACCCCATTATAACCGGTATACCATGCACGGTCTTCCATTCTCGTCCAAATAATTCTCAAAGTCTTTTATGCTCAAGTTGTGGCTTATATGCATTCAATGTGAAGAGGGCACATTGGAGGTGGTATCGATGACACAGTCCCACCATCGTAGTTAATTGAAAGTGATTTAACGGTGTTTTCTTGATAAGATTATTGGGGAAATATGAAAATGTGGCTGGCAGCTTTTGGTTTGCAGTGATTATGACCGGTATACCGGTCTGTGTCAACTCGTCCAAATTATTCTCGAAGTCTTTCGTTAATCTCTCAGTTGTCACTCAAGTGGGCAGTCAATTGTGGCTGGTATATATTCTCAATGTGATCTAGATAAGATCTGTAAAGAGAAATCCGAGAATGTAGCTGGCAAGCTTTTGGTTTCTGAGAGATTATGACTGAGTATACAGTCTTCCATGCATGCTTGCTCATCAAATTATTCTCAAGTTGTAAGCTTAGGTAGTTGCAGTTGTGGTCAGTGATTAAAATTCGCGATATATCGGCGATACATCATGTATCGGTGTCAATCGTCACGCATATACAACATTGATAATGGTTGGCAAATATCGGTAAATCGGAAATATCGCGATATTTACCGTTTGGGAAAGGCGATATATCGGCGATATTTCTGATTTTTATTTGCATCATAATGGGATGGGCAGATAATCCTTTGTTTTTGAATGCATTCCCATTTATCTTTGACTAGCCCATCGAGTCCAGATAACTATTGTCTCATATCCCAATATTTATAGGCTATTTTTTTTAAGAAGAGTGATAAGCTCTAGGGCACCATGTATATAAAAGTTGAGTGGCTGAGTGAGACATATGGATTGAGGGAACAAGCTTCCATATCCTCTGTTTATTTTTCTCTTTCGCCCAAAATACTCATCTTCTTTTGAATCTATGTGAAAGCGGGAAAAGAAGGGGATTGTTTTTTTTTGAAAGAAGAAGGGGATTGTTAGTTATGCCGATTGGAGATCCCCACTTATCTATGTGCACATGATAAAGGATGCCAGTCATATTCTTGAATATTCAACTTTGTTAGTTAGGAAAAAACATTAATAATTAAAAAAAAATGGATAGAAAAAACAGCTAGGCACGTGTTATTCAGATGCATGTTGCTGAATATTTTAAAGGCAAAAGTCTTGGTAAATACAAAAGAAACATCACTTATGAACGTGGGAACTGATTATCCCAAAGTCTAGCAATATTTAAAGAAGTCTTTGTCTCTGAAGGGTAGTTAGAGTCATACTTTTGTGTGTCTATAAATTGCCACCACACCTCCATCCAAAACCAACTACTTCAACACCACCCTCCCTAGAAGAACGATGGCCACAGCAGCAAATTCACCGCCAGATGCCCAATGGGAACCTGTGTCTGAAATTCTGAAATTCAGAACTTGGAAAGTTTGCAGTGATGGAATACAACAAGAAGCACCATGGGAGCTGACATTCCTTACTGTAAAGGAAGCTTGGAGGAGGATGACCCTGGCCGTGAACTACGGTAACCTTTTCCTTCTGCTCTGAAGGTTCTCCAAAGCAACTTGTGTTGATATCTAATGCAATTGTTTGGGTGCAGGCGAAATAAGACTCGTGTCTTTTAAAGAACTTGTGCCCTGAGGCACCAAGGAACTATCTCTAGAACTACCTCGTTTAGCATAAATAAAGTCCTTCTTTGGAAGGAGTTTCACGAGGGATGCTGTCTTTTCATGTTGGAGCTTGCTTCTTAATAAATAAATTATTATCTATTATTTCTACTCATGATTTTCAATACATGCATGTTTCAAAATACGTGCATATTAATAATTATTATATATTAATTATTTGTGGGTATTGTCTAATGTGCCCGAAAGACATAAGACAGCGTGTCCACTTAGGTTGAAAGACTATACATGTATAGTATCGGGTAATTTCTCCCATGTCCGTGTCGATATGTGAGAAACAACCCCATGCTTAAACAATGTCCTCGTTGTGTTCCATGGGATTACGGGGTCAAAAGGACAAACACCCCCTACGGGGCCAAACGGAACAGACCCCTACATCGAGGTCGGAGATCGGCTCTAATACCATTTGTAACAACTTGACTCAATCATGTAGATATTGCCAACTTTAGGCCTAAGGAGCCCTCACGGCTTTAAAACACGTTTACTAAGTTGAGAGGAGCCCATAATAATAATAATAATAATAATGGTGTGGCGTGTGGTTATCGTTATCTTGGTACTGTGTTTGTTTATCGTCGTCATGGTGCGGTGTTTATTTGTATTATGACGATTTAGACGAACAAAGTATACCTGATCAGTGACAAGAAATCAAATCAATGATCATCAATATGCTATAAAGTGGAATCATATGTATTATAGTCACAATAGTAATATCAAATGTGTAGACTCAACTACCAAATCTATAAGCTTTGAACCGATTTATTATGCTATTAACCTAGATGTCATTTTATCTTTTATGATTTTTAGTGATTTTGATTATATGTTTCTGTCAATGTATTGCTATTTTGAATCAATAAATTATTTTTCTCCTCAAATAAAATATAATACTATAATAATAATAATAATAACAATAACAATAACAATCATAATAATTATAAGGAAAATAACAAAAAATTAAAATAAAAAATCCACGAACCCGGTAATTTTGCATTTATATCATACACTAAAAACTTTGTATTTAAATACATTAAGTTTCATTTTAATTGAACTTGTAGCATAAACATACAAAATCATCTTGGAAACAGAATGTTGATGCACCAAGTTGATGCTTGTTGGGGAAAATATTCGTATTATACAACCACCTATAAATTAATATATATATATATATATATATATATCATTTTAAAAACTTTTCATCTCTATTTTCTATTTAAAAACCTACAAAATTTAAAATCAAAATTTATTTTTTAAATGCAAATCATTTATTCATTATCTCTAATTTTTTATTAAAAATTATTTTAATTTCATGTGTAGTTAAATCATTAAAATAAATTATATTTTAATATAAAAATATTTTTTGACAAGAAATATATTAACATATGATAATTAAATTTATAATAAAATAAGTAAACTATAAAATATATTTAGTCGTATATTTTAAATACTTATATTATTTATATACTTACAATTTGTAATCCATGCATCTCCTAGTTACTCCTTTTAATCAAATTGAAAAAAAAAAAAACTCTATAGTCATGATGAAATTGTGAAAATGAAAGTGTCCATAAAATGGTAAGCTTCGGAATGGGAATGGTGATGATACGATTCCCATGACATGATAGGCTTGTCTCATTTGTCACTTGATCAAACATGGCTAGAAAGGAAAAAACAAAGTCAAACCTTCAATAAGACATAACTAAATGGTTAGAGCTTAAGCTAGCTCATAGAAGGAAGAAAGTTCAAGTTCGAGAATCCAATGAAAACAAATTTGTAGGGAATAGAATAGTATAAGGTAATGTAAAGTGAATAAGACCTTAATTCCTTGATGAATTAAACCAAGTCACAGCATGAAACGGAAAAAAAAAAAACGTGTTTTTTTACTTTTACGAAAATGAAGCGAATCGTAATTCTTGCACAGAGACGATATAGATAAAACCCTAGATCTTTCTCTAGACCTCGGATGGCCAGAAGCGAATCACGCGTTAGAATCATCTCGCGAATCTAGTTGAACCAACGAAGCTGCGTCATGTGGCACTTGCATAGAGAGACACTTGGCATGAGTGGGCAAGTGTCATGCCCTTAGGATTCCATGACTTGGGTGAGGCCAAATGTCAAGCCACCCTCATGCATGAGCATGAAAGTGGTTGAAGTTGTGGCATGGAGAACACTTGGTCTTGAGTTGACCAAGTGTCAAACAAATGGATGTTAGGTGTGCTCCCCTAGGTCAAACCAACTTGGTAGTTTGAGGAGAGATGGCAAACAATTCGTAGACAAGAGGAGAAGAAAGAAAAGAGAGAAAGAAAGAAAACAAGAAGAAAGAAAGAAAGGAGAAAGGGAGGAGGAAGCTTTTTCCTCCATTGTTTTCAGATTTTGGTGGATCGAGAA
Source organism: Tetrastigma voinierianum (assembly GCA_016808115.1). Taxonomy (NCBI): domain Eukaryota; kingdom Viridiplantae; phylum Streptophyta; class Magnoliopsida; order Vitales; family Vitaceae; genus Tetrastigma; species Tetrastigma voinierianum. Next base: position 44,490 of record JAEQBH010007556.1, on the reverse strand, counting down.
CTGATCCTACACTTCAGTGAGGATCTTTCCTCTTTGGTTATTTCTTGTTTGGGGCCATGGAAATGACTTTGTTGAAACTGATTTTATATGAAATTAAAATCTAGAAATGGCTTGTTGAAACTGATTTATTTAAATCACAAATGGCTATGTTGAAACTGATTTTATGAGGACTAAAATGGAAATGGCATTGTTGGAAACTGATTTATTTAAATACAAATGGCCTTATTGAAACAGTTTATTTAAATCTTGAAATAACTGTTGAAACTGATTTTATAGGGATTAAAATCTAAATAGCCTTGTTAAACTGATTCATGTGAGGATAAAAATATGGAAATAGTCTTGATTTATATGCGGATTAAAATCTGTAAATGGTCTTGTTGATCCTGATGAGACTACAAGCATGATGATGTTGTATGTGTTTGGTGTATAGTTGATTTTGATTTGCAAGAAAAACATGCTGAATTTCCAGGGCTTTCATGCATGCCTAACATGCAGAATGTTCTAGGTTTATAGACTGAAGAAAACTGAAATTGGTGTAGTATTGTATGCATGAAAAACATGCAGAATTTTATGGGCTTTCATGCGGCTAACATGCAGAATGTTCTAGGTTTTAGGACTGAAAACTCAGTTTGGTGTATCCTTGTGTGCATGGACTAACATGAAGAATGTTCTAGTTTTTTTATACTAAAAAACTCAGTTTGGTATATTATTACATGCATGAAAAACATGCAGAATTTGTAAGGCTTTCATGCATGGCCCCAGCATGCAGGATGTTTTGGGATTTATAGATAAAAATTCAGTTTGGTGTATCCTTGTAAAATGACTAACACCCAGAATGTTCTAGGTTTTTAGGACTGAAAACCAATTTAGGAGTCATAATATTATATGAATGAAAAACATGCTGAATTTCCTAAGGCTTTTCATGCATGCCTAACATGCAGAATGTTCTAGGTTTTTTAAATTTGAAGACTGAATTTGGTGTGTGTGTATGCATGAATAACATGCAGAATTTTATGGGCTTTCATGCATAACTAACATGCAGAATGTTCTAGGTTTTAGGACTGAAAACTCAGTTTGAGCATATCCTTGTATGCATGACTAACATCTTGCGAGATGTTCTAGGTTTTATCTTGAAGAAAACTCAGTTTGGTATATTATTGTATGCATGAAAAACATACAGGAATTTTATGGGCTTTCATGCATGACTAACACATGCAGGATGTTTGAGTTTTTAAATCAAAGAAAATTCAGTTTGGTGTATCCTTGTATGCATGATAAACATGCAGAATGTTCTAGAACTAATATGGATTTATTGCATGTTATTGCATGTGCTGTTATTTTCTGGGTTTAAGACTAAAAATCAAAGTTGACATTTATTACTTGAATAGATGCCATGCAGAATTTTCTGGAACTAATCTGGTTAGTGCAGCTTATGTGATGTACTGATTGAGTATGTGTAATATTAACATGACTGCATGTATGTTAAATATATGAAATATTGTGTGAAATAGACATGAGTGTTAAGTAGCACACACACATAGTGTACGATGTAGAATGTCCATGTAAGAGGTTTGCATACATTGGTCATGGAGTGCAGTGCGTGGCACAAATTGCATTACATTGGTGTGCGGTAACACCACATTACCGTGAGGAGTGTGTACGTGATGCGATTTGTGCTGCGTTTGGTGTTGAGATCATGTGTGGGCTTAGGAATGGGACAGTCAGTCAGGACATAGTGTTAACGGAAATGGAAATGAAATGTGTCGGGCGTAGCAAAGTAGGGGATAGATACCCCCTCGGGTGAAAAACACAGAAAACTTTGAGTTGAACGTACCTGGTGGCTTGAAAAACCGGAGGGTGTAAGGGCCGCGGTGAGACCTAGAAAAGTTACGTTGCCCAAGACCGCGAAGCGATCAAATAAATATCACATAGACTACGAGTTGTGAGATGGGAGTCGGAATTGACTCAGTACTGATTTCCCATTGGCACTTGCGTTAGGTGGTGGCTCGGAGGTTGACCTGGTACTTGGGGCATGTACAGTGTCGTCTCATACATGCATGTAGATTTTTTTCCATGATAGGATAACGTGTATGCCGCGGTTGGTTGTTAGTTTGGCTTGTGAAAGGATCATTTGCATGCACCTAGGTAGGAAATAGCCCTTATAGGATTTATCTCTACGGGCGTTAGCTGCCCCGATCATGGGGACCCCGCTGGTACGGGACGAGGTGCGGGCGAGACGGCGCTCCTTAGAGGCAAGGTTATAGGCGGGCGATTGTAGTATGATTAACATTTTTGTATATATTAGAGAGCGACCTAGTTTTAATATATGTTTGTATTGAGGTGATGTAATAACTCTTAGATCTATAGAAATGTATGGTCTTGCAGTATGGACGAGTATGATGATGGGCCCTATTAGGCCGTTTGCTCATGGGTCTCGTGATATATGAGACACACGGAGTTTCCCGCGAGGTTGTGGTGGTCGATGGGACCCAGGGTTTTGGGGTGTATCTGCACCGAGGCTAGCACAATGATTCCAAGTGGGGTTATATAAAATTTATCTTATCATAGAAAAGAAAGAAATAAATCAAGCAGTGCGAACTCTGGCTCTGATTATAAACTTACCTGGAAGGCAAAACAAAAGGAGAAAGGCCGGGAGGACGATGAATTTGATGGCATCACCAGCCATGGAAGATCGAGGTAGCACAGCTAGCAGCCCCGTAACAAATGCAACAACCATTGCAATCATGGTGAGACAATAGCCGTAGGTGGGGATGCCTTGAGAGGGCGTTCTTACTTTTGTAGGTAATACCAACAGCGCACATAGAAGTACCATGGCTGTGCCATCTGCAGCCACAAAATATTTGAAAAATTCCAGTGTTTAATTGCAGTACTATTGTCTCCGTGGACCCTTCCATTTGTAGGGACTGGGAGGGACAAGACTGCCATGCCCTCGTTGCTGCTGCTCCCACTCTGAACGTAACCGCCAGGTAGAGTGAAACCCGCAGCAAAGGTTACCGTTGCTATCAGTGCCGCCACTATCATATGATTTTCGATTGCTTTCCTTATTTCACTTATTTCCCTTATTTCCCTTATTTAATCTTTGCTTCAGCTCTTTGGCCGTTCCCAGCATTCTCCGCCATTGATGCTTAACTATTACGTTCGACAAAAGGAAGTCGTTTTTGTTTAGACAAATCAAGCATGGTTTGAGCTTACTGGTATCAGAAAAATCTAAAATGTGCTTCAAAAATTACTGTCTCTACCAAGAGGGATGGCCCAGGCAATCATGCCACGCTTGTGCTGAAGCTTTATTCACCGGAAAACTAATGGGATGCTCTACAGCCTGAAACACATAGAGATCATTGCAGCGTCTGCCTTGCCAATCGTCTTCCCTGCTGCTCAAATCCTTAATAACAAAATCAACATCAAAAAATGAAACAACAAAATGTGAATTGAGGGTAGGAAACACCCGATGGAGATAGAGATTGAACTTGAAGCGGAACATATAAAACATTTTTTAAAATCAAAACACATTGAGGTAATATCTCAAAAAATAAAACCGGGATGGTTGCATGATTTGGTAGAGTAACGGTGGAGTTATGCAATGGTTGCAAATCAGTAAATAAAGATCGATATGCACAAATATGTCAGGAGTAGGGATGGCATCAGATCGGATTTGGATCGGATTTTTCAAAATCCATATCCGATCCTAAATAAAAATAATATATCCATATCCATATCCATATACTACGGATAAAAAAAATCTAAATCCATATCCTATCCATCGGATTTCGGATATTCTCCACGGATATCGGATTTATCCATGCGACACTAAGACATATTTTGCTAACCTATGACACTGAATTTATAACTTCATGAATCATAAATTTGGGAATATAAACTAAAGTCTAAAGTTAATAAAACATCCTGAATCCAGCTACTTTGTCATTCCCGGCCAAATGAAATTTCTAGAACTAGTATAGTGGTTCATACAAAATATAGGTAAAAAATTAGAAAAAATGAGGCAATTGAATTTTAAAATTGAAAACTTGGAAAGAATGAGAGAAAATAAAATAAAATAAAATAAAACAAAATAAAGAAATAATGTAAGAAATCGGGTCATAGATCGAGAATCGATCATATGATTGGTGTAACCCCGAATCTTCCTCATGCTAAAAGAATATGTCTAACATTTTATGTGTCAAAAAGTTAATTTCATGATGTCTAGAATGTAACACCCCAAATTATACCCTAATAGTTTTATAACATGTTTTGGGTATAATAAACATAAAGGTATATTTATTCGGAATAAAATAAAGATAAAAACAAAAGTAGGAATATGCATAAGTTAAATTACAAATAATAAAGAAGATTTGAGGCTATTGTAAAAATATTATAAATTGATTTGCGAATATTATAAAGAGTTGGAGGACCAAAAGTAAAATAAAAAGGGATGGTCAGGCAAGGATAAGACCAAAAGAAATATCTTATTTTGGTCTTGGAGAAAAGGAGAGCAAATACGAAGAAAAGAAGAAGAAGAAGAAGAAGAAGATTACAGGTATGGAATTTGAGTATGGAGTCTGAGGATACATGTCTTGGGTTGTATGGAATTTGAGTATGGAGTGCGGATACATGTCTTAGGTTATTATAGGCCCCGAATATTTGTATGAATATACATGTCTTGGGTTTTGAAACTCCGTCTCATTTCTTGTTAGGATTAAGTTGAGAAGAGCTCTAGGATCCTAGATATGTGCTTTAGGAAGGGTCTAGTTGCAAGTTGAACGAAAATTCCTATTTTTGATCATATCTGATGTGGACCTTAGAGCGAGTTTTAGGTCAGAAGTAAAGGGAATATGGAGTAAGTCCTTCTGATAAATTGTATACATAAATTAACTTGATGTTAGGATTTTGAATTTCTCGATTTGGACCTCTGTAGACTAAGTTATAGTCCTTTCTTGAGGTCGGTATTCATCGGTGAGAATTCGGTTACGCGATTCGGGTCAACTAAGCCGGACCTTAGAACGAGTTTCTGAACCAGAAATAAAGAGAATTTAGATAAGTCCTTCTTGGAAATTGTAGCCACATCAATGAACTTGATGTCGGGCTTTTGAATTTCTTAATTGGGACTCCGGTAGACGAGTTATGGTCTTTTTTACTACGAGCAGTCAAATGGGTGAAGGAATTGGCCATAGAGTCGTCAAGCGGAAGTCGGCGGACCTCATGCGGCGAAGGTCGGCGGACCTCATGCGGCGAGGAGTCAGCGGACCTCACATGCGAAGGGTCAGCAGACCTCATCCTGTAGAGGTCTGCAAAGCTCGTCATGCAGAGCTCAACTCGTCATGAAGGCTCGGCTCGTCGTGGAGCTCCACTATCATGTAGACCTCGTTACGAGATGGCTCATTTCCGTCTGAAAAGCTCGGTACAAGTCTGAAGGGTCGTCACGTGAAGTCGTCGGGTCACAGCAGGGGTCGTTAGGACTGTAGGGTCGTGAGGATCCTGGAAGTCGTCGGATCTGAAGAGCTGGCTCGTCGAGGCCCGGCTGCGCATGACCTCAGCGGAAGGTCATATCTCGCCATTCTGAACTCAGTTTGGGTGTTCTTGGACTCTCGACCCGGTAGTGAGAATCCATCATATGCCTGAGGAGATTATTAGATATCAGACCAAGGTGTCAGGCCGGGCTCGTCACTTCAGATTGCAGCTCGTCGATCGGTCATTTCGTGAGGCGACTACGCATGACCTCGACTTAGGAAGGTCTTATCTCCTTCGTCGAGACTCGGGTTGGGAGTTCTTGGACTCTATGGAAAGCCCATTGAGTCAAGAATCCATCCATATTCCTGAGGAAGATATTAAGATGTCAGACCGAGGTTTGGAGCTGGGCTCGTCACTTCAGTGCGCTCGTCGAGTCCGATCGACTCGTCGAGTATTGCGCATGACCTCAAACTTCGGAAGGTCATATCTCAGCCGTCCCGAACTCAGATTTGGGTGTTCTAGGACTCTATAAAGCATTGGGTCAAGAATCATCATATGCCTGAGAAGATATTAGATGTCAGACCAAGGTGTTAGACTGAGCTCGTCACTTCCAGTGCAGCTCGTCGATCGGGTCAGCTCATCCGAGTATTTGCGCTGACCTCGACCCGGAAGGTCATATCTTCTTAAGATTTTGAACTTCCGATTTGGGTGTTCTTGGACTCTATGGAAAGCCCATTGAGTCAGAATCCATCCATATTCCTGGGGAAGATATTAGATGTCAGACTGAGGTGTCGGACCGAGGCTCGTCACTTCAGTCGGCTCGTCACTCGGTCGGCTCGTCGAGGCCCATTTGCGCGCATGACCTCCAGCCGGAGGTCATAGCTCTCTCGTTTGAACTCCGGTTGGGGTGTTCTTGGATATGGAAGCCCATTGGAGTCAAGAATCCATCAATAGACAACTTGATAAGATTGGAACTCATATTAGTTCGAAGAAGCCACGGAAAACAGTAGGCGAGTCTGGAGTGCAAACATGATTATTTGTATTAGGAATGCCTATTATGATTCATAAATAACTCATAAGCATACATGGTAAGCATAGTTATTTATGCATGTAATAGATATGAAAATGAAAAGATATGATAATGATTGTATTTATATATATCACATATGATTCTTAGAATGACAATAATTATTCGGGAATATGGGATATCTTGAGCATAAAATACCGATTGATTGTCTGCTTAGAACACGGTAGAGGGATAGATGGGGCATGCCTATTAGGGAAGAATAAGTCTTATGACATATCGGTTATATTCGAATCGGGACCCAGGTGTGGAATTGATGACATAGACCTCGTTTGGATCCGGTGGCCCAGAAAGGGTCACCTGGCGCCTCGGGCCCTCATGGAATAAGTCAGCTGTCTCGGACCGGTGATGATACCTTCGGGTGTGTATTCGGCGCCTACGGGCCCTCATGGATCCTTTGTTTCATGCGGTGAATATAGCATGGTCCTCATGGATTATAGTATTAGGTATCCACTTCTAAGGTTTATGCGACATGAACACATAAAAGAAAATAATAGGTATATGCAAAGGAAGTGTAGAGAATACCACGACATGACATGAAAACATAGCATTGCTATCTCGATGATAGTATACGAGTTACAAGAAACGAAATGCAAAAGTACAAGATTACATGAAAAGTATATGGAAGAGGATAAATGGCGGTTATGAAAAAGTATTTATGAGAAATGATAAGAATCTGTAAATGTTATAATGTGGTGACTCTCATTAGAAGTCATATTCCGCTCAAGCGTAAAGTTTGCTTACAGTGTTCAATCAGGTGTAGGTACAGAAGAAACCGGAGGGGCCGGACAATCCGCTCGGCGATCGAGGCCACCACGGCAATAGGTGCCTTGGAAGACCTTTGGAGTGCATTTGTATATGAAATTTTGTAAACAAATGTAAATGTATAAATGTTGAACATTTCCATATTTGGAGCTTGTATATATATTTTGTAATCATTTGCTTTCTGAGGAATGTAATACAAGTTAATTGTTTAACATTATTGATTATGCAAGTGTAAAGGTTATAAGTATGATAAAGAGTGACCCTCACTTGACATCACATCTTAGAGTTGGGCGTCACGGTTTAGTGTGTCGAGCATCCGGTTTAGTTCGGACACTTGTCGGGTCGGATCGGAGAAGGGTGTCCTGAGTTCGTGGTATCAAAGCATCCGATTTGGATTCGGACATGTCGGGTCGGATCGGAGAAAGGGTGTCACGGTTTGAGTGGTATCGAGCTGGGTTTAGGCATTTACGGAAGAAGCCTAGGTTTAGGTGGCTCTGGAATAGAGTATATAAGATAGAAAAGCCTGTGTTTAGTAATGTGTTGGCCTGATGTGGATGTCCTTGTGTTTTGTATATATGGATCGTCTCGAAGAAATTTCTTGAGAGTGTTAACTTGAGAGAGCAAGGGTTATCGGCACGAACCTTGGGAAAGTAATGTACCTAATGAGCCAGCGAAGCCTTGTTGAGAATATCGCGGGCAAGCCGGGTTTTGGATAGATTGACCTCTCCTAAAGCTCCGATAGACCTGATAAGAAGACATGGAAGCGGAGGAATTCCATGGAGTCGAGCATGGAAAGAGTCGAAGCTAAGTGCAGTTAGAAAAGTTAGAAAGGGTATTAGAAGGGTTAGATGCCCTCCGTCAGAGAGCATCGTAATGCGATCTCACTATTGCGGGGTGAGGCATACGGCCAGTGAAACTAGTGCTCAAAGTCGAGATTCCCAAATCATGACTTGGGAGTTCTTTGTCCCAGTTCGAGGTAGTATGTTCTTGAGATGTATAGAAATTCAGTGGAAGCAGGTTCTAAATTTGAAGCGAGGAGCTTATCGGTGGCTGAATATGAAAAAGAATTTAGCCATCTTAGTAAATATGCAGGATTGGTCCTCGGCAGAGGCATTTCGTGTGAGCAATTGAGGATGGAATTTGCATGATTCCATGGTATTTAGCTTTTATGACTTCTCTCCCGAACGGTAGATTTCTATCGGTTGGTGCAGGCGCAGTATTAGAGACTAGAAATGAAGCGATAAGAAGATTTCCAAGAAGTTTTCTAAGGGCTTCGTTCTCCTCGGGAAAAGAATTTAGAGAGTCTCATTTCGATCGGAATATAGTTAAACACGAGGGTAGAGGCGAGGTCGATGTAACACGTAGATGCGGTGGGGTGCTTCGGTTGGACGGGGAGAAATTCGAGGGAATGCCCTCATTGCCATAAAAGGCATTTGGGGAGTTTGCGGGATATTGACGGGAGGGTGTTTAGGTGTAGGCAGCAGGCATTTGAAGCACGGTGTCCAGAGTTGGGGATAATAGAAGCCCGACAAGGAAGTAGCGGAGGAAGATCTGCGGCACCGCCAGGCTCGTGATCGTGGTAGGGGTCGTAGTGGCCCATCTCGGCATAGGACGGAGGCAGTGTCGGAAATAGTAGATCGTCCTGTGCTGCGGCTGTACGAGGCATATCTTTGTGAGGCTACGTGAGGATGTGGAATGCTCACGAAGTTATAGGCGGTATATTTTGCTTTATATGATATAGAGATGCATGCATTGATTGATCCTGATTCTCATTCCTTATGTGTGCATGGGCATGTATTTGATAGAAATTACGTAAGAAAGGAGGGAATTAGCATATGGCGTACATGTAACTAGTCAGATTGCAGGGGCGCGTTAGTGTGAATAGCATATACAGAAATTTCCCCATTGTTATACAAACTAGAGAGTTTCGTGATTTGATAACCTTACCGTTCAGAGTTTGACTTGATTCTAGGAATGGATTGGTTGTCTAGCAATTTATCGTGGATTGTGGACGAAAGAGCGGTAGTGTTGAAATGCTACGACAGCGAGGTAGTAATAGTGAGGCATTGGATCGAGTGTAATGTCCCAAATGTCATCCATAGCTATCTGTTGGGAGAATTATGAAGGGAAAGGATGTGAGACATTCTTGGCTTTGATGCTTGACTCGAGAAATTCGAGTTGATGTAGAAAAGATCCAGTAGTAAGGAATTTCGGATGTATTCCACTGAAGAGTTACGGGTATTCCACATGAGAGAGGTGGACTTAGCCGTAGAAATTGTACCCGGGGAATAGTCCGCATGTCGAGGGGCACGCGTCTGGGATGGGCTCAATGTTTGGAAAAGGATGAGTCGATTGCAAGAACTTTTAGATAAAGGATTTATCAGGCCAGTGTGTCCCCCTTGGGGTACTTTGTTATTTGTGAAAAGAAAGATGGCACTCTAGGATGTGCATCGATTATCAGCCCAGTTAATAGTGGCTTGATGAAAAACCAAGTACCCATTGCAGAAATTGAGATCTTTTGATCGGTTGAAGGAGCGGGTGTCTTTTCGAAGATAGACCTACGATCAGTATTATCAGTTGAGGGTAAAGGAAGGAGATGTGCCAAGGCGCATTTAGAACTTAGATATGGTCATTATGAGTTTAATTCATGTACCATTTTAGGTTGACTAATGCAGGCAACATTCATGGATTTGTGATAAGGGTTTTTCAGGCCACACATGTGGATCAATTTGTTGTGGTTTTATTTGATGACATCCTAGTGTATTCTAAGGATGCGAGACATGTTTGACAATGAGAATAGTCTTAGAGACGTTAAGAAAGTTATATGCTAAAAGCTCGGCCAAATGTGATTTTTGGCTAAAGAAGTCATTCCTGGGCCGTATTGTGTGAGGGGTATAGGGGATTGATCTGCTAGATTGAAGCGGTTGTGAATTGGAAATCACCTCGAAATGTAGCGGGTGAGAAGTTTCTTAGGCTTGTAGGTTATTATAGAAGATTTGTGAGAGGCTTTTCGGTCATAGCTTCTCGCTCACCCAGTTACTTTCGGGGAAAGGAATAAAGTTTGAGTGAATGAAAAGAAATGCCGAATAGTTTTGAGCAGGTTGAAAGGGATCTTTGATTTGAAGCTTTTGATATTGGCCATGACCTACTCGGGAAAAGAGTATACCTTGTATAGTGATGCTTCATGCATTTGTTTAGGATGCGTGTCTGAGATGCGAAAATGGTGGCTTATGCGTCGAGACGATTGAAACCACGTAGACAAAAATATCCACTCATGACCTAGAGTTAGGCTAACGGTAGTGTTTGCTTTAAAAATATGGCGACACTACTTATGCGGGAAAAGTGTAGAATTTACAGATCATAAGAGTCTCAGTACTTCTTGAAAGAGTTAAATTTGAGACGGCGGAGGTGGTTAGAGTTATTAAGGATTATGGTATCATAGATTACCATCCGGGAAGGCTAATATAATGGCCAGATGCTTTAAGTGAAAGGCCGGTGGTAGCGATGTCGCTGATGCGATGATTGGAGATTAGGTGATGATGGGCTATGTTAGCTCAATTAGAAGCGTGACTTGGATTTTTAAAGCAAATGATTATAGATCTTGAAAAATGATGAAGGATTCTGAGAAAAATTCTGAGATGGTTAGAGATGGTGACAAGGCTAGAGTTTTAGAAAGAAGAGTGGAAGTTTGTATTTCAGGGAATAGATTATGTGTGCCCGGATGATAAAGAGCTAAAAAAAGTTGCTATTTGAGGCTTCATAATGCGGTATTTACCATCGTCCATGAGGGAATAAGATGTACGGGACTTGAAGCGGTTTGTGGTGGAAAGGAATGAAAAGAGATGTGATTGAATATTATGCAAGTGTTTGCGTGTGTGAAGTCAAAGTTGAACACGAGTGCGACGGGTTTGTTAAATCCGCTTCCGATTCCTCGATGGAAGTGGGATAGCTTATTACCATGGATTTTGTGTCGGGTTTCCCCTCACCTGGCAAAAAACATATTTCTGTTTGGGTGATTGTAGATAGGCTCACAAAGTCGGCCCATTTTATACCCGGTCGGGATTAGTGATACATGGATCGACTAATTTGAGTTATATGTAGATGAGATTGTGCGATTGCATGGTGTCTGTTGTCTTATTGTGTCGGATAGAGATCAGAGATTCGTCAGAGTTTGGAAGGAATTACGGTCGACTTTAGGCACTAAGGTGAGATTTTAGTCTGGCATTCCATCGCGAACCAGGATGGGCTGATCGGAGAGATTGATTCGGTGCTCGAAGATATGCTTCGAGGTTGTGTCATGGAGATTTTAGGGGAAGTTGGGATAGGTATATTCCATTGATGGGATTTTCCTATAGCAGTAGTTTTCAATCAAGCATTGGTATGGCACCGTATAGGCTTTGTATGGTCGAAATGTAGAACTCACGTGTGTTGGAATGAGAATTGAATGAGCGAGAAATTGATAAGGTCAGGGCGTGAAGTAAAAGATCTGAAGAGAAAGTACAGGATTATTCGAGGTTAAAGGCGGTTAGTGATCATGAAAATTAGGTATGCCAACTAAAGAGGAGAGATATTGAATATAAAGTGGGAGGCAGTCTTGCTTAAGGTATCACCATGGAGGAGAAAATTCTTGGAGTTTGGTCGAAGGCGAGTTGAGTCCGAGGTTCGGGGCCATGGGATTTTGGAGCGTATTGGCCTTGTGGCTTCTGGGTGGCACTCCCTACGGAGTTGGCCCCGAATTACGATGTGTTTCATGTGTCGATGCTTCGGAGATACCGCTCGATGAGTGGCACATACTACCGATTGCAAGAGATAAATCTGAAGATTTGTCATACATGATGAGGCGAAGACCATTACGCTCGAGAGGTGAAAACAGATTCTGGAACAAACAAGTACCATTAGTGAAAGTTCTGCGGCAGCCTCCACGGTGAAAAGGCTACTTGGGAGCCGGAAAGCGACTATGAGAGCATAGAGTATCATAGCTCTTTGAATCGAATTGTAGATTCGAGGGAATGAGGAAATTCTTTTAAGAGGAGAGTAGCACCCAATTATACCTAACAGTTTTATAACATGTTTTGGGTATAATAGCGTAAGGTATATTTATTCGAATAAATAAAGATAAAAACAAAGTAGGAATATGCATAAATTCAAATTACAAATAATAAAGAAGATTTGAGGCTATTGTAAAAATATTATAAATTGATTTGCGAATATTATAAGAGTTGGAGGACAGTAAAATAAAAGGATAAAGATCAAATAAGGATAAGACCAAAGAAATATCTTATTCTGGTCCTTGGAGAGAAAAGGAGAGCAAATACGAAGAAAGAAGAAGAAGAAGAAAGAAGATTACGGGTATGGAATTTGAGTATAAGGTACGGATACATGTCTTAGGTTGTATGGAATTTGAGTATGGAATGCGGATACATGTCTTGGGTTGTATGTTGTGAATATTTGTATGAATATACATATCTTAGGTTTGAAACTCCCAATCTCATTTCTTGTTAGGATTAAGTTGAAGAGCTCTAAGGATCTAGCGATATGTGCTTTAGGAAAGTGCAGTTGCAAGTTGAACGAAAATTCCCTATTTTTGATCATATACAGTAGCCGGACCTTAGAACGAGTTTTAGGTCAGAAGTAGAGAATATAAGAGTAAGTCCTTCTGATAAATTGTAGCCACATAAATTAACTTGATGTTAGGCTTTGAATTTCGATTTGGACCTCTGTAGACTAAGTTATAGTCAGCTCTTGAGAGTCAGTGATGCATCTGGTAAAGTCGAATTACCTTAATTGGTCAACTAGCTGGACCTTAGAACGAGTTTTTGAACCAGAAATAAAGAGAATTTGGAAGTAAGTCCTTCTTGGAAATTGTATCCACATCAATGAACTTGATGTCAGGCTTTTGAATTTCTTAATTCGGTTTCCGTGGAGCCAAGTTATGGTCTTTTACTCACGAGCAGTCAAATGGGTGAAGAATTCGACCCCATAAATTCGTGGTAGTCGGCGGACACAAATGCGTGATCGTAGGGCCTCATGCAGCGGAAGGTGGCCAGAGACTCGTCACGTAGAGGTCTACAAAGCTCGTCATGCAGAGCTCAACTCGTCATGAAGAGCTCCACTCGTCATCTGAATCCACTCGTCATGGGCCTCGTTACGAAGAGCTCGGCTCGTCTGGCGAAGAGCTCGGCTCGATCTGAAAGTCGTCTGTAGAGGTGCGTCTGTAGGGTTGTCGAGTCTGTAAGTGCCGTCGGGACTGTGAGGGTCATCGTCGGATCTTGGAGGTCGTCGGATCTGAAGGCGCTCGGCTATTGGCCGGTACGCATGACCTCACAACCGGAAGGTCATCTCTCCTTCGATACGAACTCAGATTTGGGTGTTCTTGGACTCACATGGAAGCGGTTGGTCGAATCATCAAATATCTTTGAAGAGATTATTAGATCCGGACAGTGTCGGGTGAGGCACGTCACTACAGTGCGGCTCGTCGATCGGTCGGATCGTCTAGGCCCGACCTACGCATGACCTCGACCGGAGGTCATATCTCCTTCGTCACGAGACTTTCCGGTTGGGTGTTCTTGGATACATGGAAAGCCATTGAGTCAAGAATCCATCCATATGCGAGGAAGATATTAGATGTCAGGCTGAGGTGTTAGGCGGGCTCGTCACTTGGTCGCGGCTCGTCGATCCAATTCGGCTCGTCGAAATTACGACGCTCGTCAGGCTTATTTGCGCATGACCTCCCGGCCGGAAGGTCGCTATCTCCGCCGTCTGAACTTCCGTTGGGTGTTCTTGGACTCTATGGAAAAGCCCATTGGTCAGAGTCCATCCATATGCCTGAGGAAGATATTAGATGTCGGACTGGTGTTATGCACGGGCTTGTCGCCCGGTGCGGCTCGTCGGTCAGTCGGCTCGTGGTATTGCGCACTGACCTCCTGACTTCGGAAGGTCATATCTTCTTCGTTTGAACTCCGATTTGGGTGTTCTTGGACTCTATCGGCCCGAATTCGAGAGTATCCATATTCCTGAGAGATATTAGATATCAGACTTGGGTGTCGGACCAGAGGCTCGTCACTCGGGTCAGCTCGTCGAGGCGGCTGCGCATGACCTCGACTTCGGAGGTCATAACTCTACGAACTCCGATTTGGGTGTTCTTGGACTCTATGGAAAGCCCATTAGTCAAGAATCCATAAATAGACAGCTTGATAGATTGGATCTCATATTAGTTCAGAGAACACAGGAAAACGGTAGGCAGTACGGGTAAACATAGTTATTTGTATTAGGAATGCCTATTATGAATTCATAAATAACTCATAAGCATACATGGTAAGCTTAGTTATTTATGCATGTAATGAGATATGAAAAATGAAAAGATATGAATAAATGATTGTATTTATATACCACATATGATTATCGAATAATGATAATTATTCGGGAATATAAGATATATCTTGAGCATAAAATACCTGATGATTATGCAGCAGAGCACAGTAGAGGATAGATGGGCATGCCTATTAGGAAGAATAAGTCTGCAGCATATCGGTTATGTTCGAATCGGGACCGTGTGGGTGATGACATAGATCCGTTTGGATGGTGGCCGAAAGGGTCCTACGGCGCCTCCGGGCCTAATGGAATAAGTCAGCGTCTCGGACCAGTGATGATACCTTCGAATTATAATATATTACAGCGCCTCACGGGCCCTCATGGATCAACATTTCATACGGTGAATATCGCACCTCGGGTCCTCATGGATTATAGTATTAGGTATCCCTTATAAGGTTTATCTGAGACATGAACACATAAAAGAAAATGTGAGGTATATCTGAAGGAAGTGTAGAGAGAATACACGACGCGACATAGAAGCATAGCATTGCTATGCGATGATAGTATCTGATTACAGAACAAGAAGTAAAGTCTGAATTACATGAAAAGTATATGGAAGAGGATAAGAAATGGCGGTTATGAAAGTATTTATATATGAGAAATGATAAGAATCGTAAATGTTATATGTGGTGACTCTCGATAAATTCATATTCCCACTAAGCGTAAAACGCTTGCGAATTGATCAGGTGTAGGTACGAGAAGAGGAAACCGGAGGACCGGATGAGTCACATCGCGGTCAGAAGGCCACCTGTGATAGGTGCCCCTTTGGAAGACCTTTGGAGTGCATTTTGTATATGAAATTTTGTAAACAAATGTAAATATTGTAAATGTTGAACATTTCCATATTTAGACTTGTATATATATTTTGTAATCCATTTGCTCTGAGAATGTAATACAAGTTAATTGTTTAACATTATTGATTATGCAAGTGTAAGGTTATAAGTATGATAGAAGTGACCCTCACTTGACATCACATGCAGGAGTTGGGCGTCACGGTTTAGTGTATCAGAGCATCCGGTTTGGATTCGGACCTTGATCGGGTCGGATCGGAGAAAGGGTGTCACGGTTAGTGGTATCAAAGCATCAGGATTTGGTTCGGACCTTGTCAGATTCGGATCGGAGAAAGGGTGTCACATAGAATCACGGAAAAAAATCAATGAGACATTCTAAAGTCGTTTAATAATTTATTTTCAACAAAACATATACAGTGTGCCATCTTGGGTAAACGAGGACATTCAGAAACTTTAGTTTGTTTTTCACATCTCTGATTTACTTTACAAAAACCAATAATTAAAAAAAAAAATCTAGAATGGTATAAAATTGGTAGATTAAAAAAAGTCTTACAAACAGGTCAAATCAAATTTTTAGTCTAGAAATACGGTAAATGGAGCCAGTTGAAAATAAAAGAAATTACGAGAAAAATCATTTTACTTTACATGGCTCGGATGGGTGTATCCCACCAACTACGATTTACTTTACAAAAGGCAGTCTCTTTCCCTTGTCTTTATTTTTTTTTATTTGGTTTAATTCAGAACCATCATTACCATTTACAAAATAAAATTATTATCATGGGTGTAGCAAATATTTCATACGCAATCGCAGTGTATTTTGTGAACCTTGACTCTGACTTCACATTCTCCAGCGAAATTTGCACTTATAATTATTATTATTATTATTATTTTAATTCACTCATGGAACCGGCACTAGACTTAATATTTCGACACCTGGCGTGATGAATCTCAACATTTAAACCTGACATGATGAATCTCAACATTTAAGCACAAGCATGATGAATCGATCTGATATTAGAACATGATATATGTATTTTAGATTGGTAATGTTTGTGATGCAACACAATATTATATTACAATGGAGTACGTAATTAAGCTACTACGATCTAAAATAAAAGAAAAAGCGAGAATACCAAATCACTAACTTTGTCGAATGTTATGAAGGAATAGATCTAGAGTTGCTTTAATGCTTTGGCAGTGATGCGAACTACAAGCTTGTTTTGAGATTTCAAACGCCAGATCGTAATGAGTGTTTTTCTTTACAACTAAACCGGTTTTTTTTTTTTTTCCGTATGTGCAAATTGGGTGCCTTTATACTTATGCTCGACAACTTCAAAGTATAGACTCATTTTCTATCAAAAACGCAGTTATCTTCCATAAACCACTCTCCGTCTCTCTTCCCTTCTTTCTTCCTCCTTTCCTCCTTTATATTAGATTAAGATTTATACTTCGATGCATTAGAGTTAGGTTAGTGATGTTCGATTAGGACTTTAAGTGTTAAAATTAAAATTTACAATATTAGGAATTAAAATTTGTGGTGTTACATTAAGGTTAGGATTTGTGGACTAAAATCCAAGCAGTCTTAAGATCGCCGCCGGCCGACTTTCCTCCGTCTCAAGAGGAGATTAATCGGCTTAAATGCCACCGCAGGCGTATAAGATAGAGCCCCCACATTAAAGAGTTTAAAGAGTCACATAATTTTTAATTTTATACAACGGAGGGCTTCTTTCTCGTTCTCAAGCGACTATCAAGTTCCATCGGGTGATTCCAAGAATGGCCAAAGCTCAAACATCTTTGAAGAGATATGTCCAAATTCATGTCAAAGGATAATGAAGACGTGATCGCATGACCGTATGAGGCTTATCAACAAATGTAGGGTTTGTGGTGTTATAAGTTTAGAACTTACTCGTGTTAAGAAGTTAGGTTTACAATGTTAGCATGTTACGTTAGGGATTTACAAATTACAATTAGGACTAGATTTATAATTTCAGTAATGTTATTGTTAGGTTTGGGGTTTACATTATTATATTTTTAGTATTCATTTCTAACTTTACTAATTAGATATTTTAAAAAATAGGTACTAAATATTTGAATTAGTAATGAGATCATATCATATTATAAAGTTATTATACCAAGCAATTAATTCAAATATTGTATCGGATATTGCAACATTCAAATATTAATTCAAATATTACTCACGTTTGGGGTCGGATATGATACGGGTTTCGGATCGGATATGCCTAAATCCATATCCAATCCATATCCATTCAAAAATCGATTTTATCCATATTCATATCCATTATCCGCCAACGGATTTTTCTAATTACTAATCGGACGGACGTCTAAATCCACTCGATACGGACACATTTGCCATCTCTAGTCGGGAGGCCCCGGAATCTACAATCCAAGTAGAAGATGCTGAGTTGGAGGATAGAAAACGATTGTGACTGAATCCAATGTCATTACCCGTCTCTAAAGGATGCCGAATGGACTTCTCCAATTGGAAGTGGATTGTATGGAAGAAGCAAGTGCACTTTGATCTGCATTCAGAGAGGTCATAGAAAATTCCTTTGATTTTCCTGGAGATGGAGACTCAGAACTCTCAACAGTAGCAGCATTAGCTTGTTTTTTAAATTTGGGTTTATAACCAAGGGTATCCATGCTGCTTATAACATTTTTCGATTGTATGACCAACAATCTTGCAGTGTGTACACACCGGACGATCTCTCTTTTGGTATTTGTTGATGGTCTTCTGATCAGATTTAGGTAACACTACCAATCCATTTGTCGGATCAAAGTTCGAAGAGACATGTCCACCAACTGTTCGATGTTTTTCTTCCTGTGATATAAGTATAAAACTTTGTTTATAGGTGGGATGAGATCCATAAGCAAGACCTACCACGTGCGTGGGTGCTCTTGCCTAAACCCATTAGAAACATTATCACATACTCTGTTTGATGATGAACATTCAGATCTTTGACTCCACCACACGTACACTTTCCACATGTACAGTGAGGTTTACACATGTTCAGTTTAGTGAAATACAACGAAACTGAGTCGTTTTCTTGCCGAAGATTAATCAATTCACGGTGCAACTAGAAAACCCAAGGTCCATTACTCTATTGGAACCTCTCTCTCCCATATCGCACCAAATTTTAAATGCAGATTCGGAGTATAAAATACTTGCAGAAATTTCCCATATCGCAGCCAAGAGTTGAGAAGATCCAGATTCTTACCTGATGGTTTCGTAATTGACCCATCTATGAATCCAAACTTGTTCTTCACTGAGAGTGCAATTACTAGCGGATCAGTTCCATGTTGTGTAATTATCTCCTGACAACAGCTGCGGATTAGGCCTAGACCGTCGAAGTGATGCCGGAAGAAAGGGCTGCATGGATCACCAATGGCAGACGAATTGCTCAGTCCGCCATTAACAATTTAACACCTTGTCCACGGCCACTGGATTCTTGATCATCCTCCTGAGTCGCCATTGAAAATGTAGTATTTATGCGCTGACTAAGTAAGGGGGAAAGAGTTGCAGAAAGATGGTCGCTTTGATACCATGTTGCAGAGTTAGGTTTTCAAAGAAGCGTGTTGGAGTTGAAGAACTGAAGATGGAAGAGAGAGAAAGTTAGGAATCTGAAAATTATTCTGTCTCTCCAAACTGTGGAGCGGTAACAATTTATATACGAGTTCACGTGGGTTGCAAGTCTGGAAAATATCAGAGACGGATGCGAGGTTCCATAGTATGAGACCCAAAGTTCGAAGAGCCATGTCCACCAACTGATGGTATTCTTATTCAGCACTGTTACTAGAGATGATCCTCTATTTTGAAGATGAACAGATGAGATTAGGTTTAAGAAGCAAACAAAAGAGGAGACTTGGGATGTATAGCTGCCAATGACTATGATGTCATAAACATATATAAATGGGTAGAAATCAGATATCATTTAAGCAATGCTGGAAAAATAGATGCATTAGTAAGATATCATTTATTTTATAATGAGTTTTCAGGCTCGCCAACATTTAGGCTATGTTAATTTGGTTCAGAGAGTACATGAAAAGAAAAAATATATTACGAAAATAATTTTCATATTTAATTATTCTAAGAAATTTTTTTAAAGCAAATAATATATAATTAAAATTAGTTAAAAATTATACATTTTAAAAAATTACTTAAGTTTGCCAAATTATGCTTCAATGGTTTAGGGGTTGACGGTATAGTAAAGACCATATTCGGGAGTTTTCATAAGAAATGCATTTACTACGAGTGAATAGATGTTAAAAAAACACATTCATATTAATGAGTTAAAATAAATTCTATTAAGTTTAGATGTATAATAAAAAAATTTTATTGATTTTTAACGTTATTTTTATTTTGCTCCTACTTTTCCTTATGTTTATTATTGTCTATACAACTAAAGAAATTAATTCATTGAAAAAATATTCATCATTAAATAGGATACCAAATCAATTGGAGGAAAATATATTTCCCAACCGATTTGCAGTGTTCAAAAGATATATTGAATATCATATGCTATTGCTTAAGGTTAAATATATTATATTCCTCTAAATCTTGACGCCACATCTATCATCTTCATGCTTAATTTTAGAGTTACATTGACTTTACTAAAGTAAATCAACATCTAAACTATCACTTAAATAGATAAATAAAACTGAAACGAATGTGATATTTGACCGTGTTCTCCAATCTCTAACATAAACTTTTACATTTTTTAATCTTTCGAAAAATTTAATAATTTATATTAGAAATAAATTTTAAAGAAATTTTGAATATATTAAAATGAGTTTTAATTTTCTTTTAACATTTCTTAACAAGTACTTAGATTAAAAATTTCTCATCAATTATTTCAAATTAGAAAACTTTTTTATGTTAATAAATTTTGATGTTTGAAAATATATTAAATTGCTATTTTCTTCATAATTGAGTTTTTTACAAAGATAATTTTAAATTTATAATATTTGTAGCAATAAATTAAAATAAAATGAATTTTTTTTTCAAAACTTAATCTGTCTTATTCTAAATTTCATATGTGCTTTCTTTCCCTTTTTACCCAAGCTACCATTTTTTTTATAATTAAACACATTGTTATAATGTAGTAAACTATCACATTGGGACTCGAACCTGAGACCCCTCCTCCTTGGATGTCCTACATTTTTAAATTTTAAACGCTTTAACAACTGATTTAGACACTAGTTACCACATTTAGTATCAATAAAAATAAATGTTTCAATAATAAGTTTTAAGTTAATGTTTAAATATAATTTAATTTAAAGTTATGCATGCTTTTTTGAAGAAAAAAGAATTTTATTGATTTAAACTAACAATACATAGATAGAAACATATAATCAAAATAAATAAAAATTAATAAGAGAAGAATGAAATAACATCCAAGTTAATAACATAATGAATGGGTTTAAAGCCTATACAATATTGATAGTTGAGTTTAAGGCGCATTTGATATTACTATTTTGATTAGAATACTTATAATTCCAGTTTTGCAGTATATTGACAATCCATTAAGTTGATTTCTTGTTATTGATCGGATATACTTAACTCATTTGAATCGCCCTCAAACAAATAAATATTGTACCACGACGACGACAAACAAACGCCGCCCCAAGACAATGACAATTACACGTTGCACCAAGACGACAACTAAAACACGAAAAAACAAATGAAAACCTTGATATTGTGGAATAACCACTTTATTCAAAAAGAAAATGATGGAAATATATGTAGAGAGGTGATTTTAAGCCAAAAGTAGCAAAAAAATCACCCCTTAAAAGAAAAGAGGCTAAATGATAAAAAGATAAGTGATGCATGTTAAATAATTAAATAATAACTCTTATCAAATGCCATCTAAGTTTTATAATTAATTTTATTATTACTCAAGGATATTGTTCATGTTTCCATGTTCAAAATTAATGATATAAATTTATATTTCAAGGAAATGGTTTACTATTTCATTTTAAAATCTGATGTAAATGGGCACAAATTTTAAAAGTCCCCTAGGTTAGTAATTCAATTTACAATATTTTAGAATATCTACAAATCCTCCACATTTATAAATATTATAGATAGACAAACTTTCATAAAAGAAATAAAATAAATTTTGTAAATTATAATTTTTTAAATATGAAAAACCCTAACTTTTCAATTTCTCTCGGTTGTCATGTAGAATAACAAAATCCTTGTCCAATCTCTCACTAGAAGAGGAGATGAGAGAGAGAGAGATATATGGTATATATATATATATATATATATATATATATATATATATATATATATATATATATATATAAATCTATTCTTCCCAACACCAACTCATCAATGAAAGCAAAACAGCAGACTCATGGACAAATTTTAACTAAATCTTTCTATCCCTCTCTACTTATTGAATAATAAGTTTTTTTTTTTTAATAATTTAGAGAGATGAATTTAATATATAATTGGTGGAGGGTGAAAAACTAGGGTCACACCATTCTTCTTATGACAAGTCGTGTTTGCATCATGAAGTTTTAAACTTTATCAAATAAATTAATATAAATATAGAACAAATACAATACTCGGGAAAGTTAAAATATAAACTCATATATGAGTTAATAATCAAATAGAAAAAGATGTCATATAACAAGTTTAAATTTATTTAATAATTAAGATCATTATACTTAATAATAATTAGGAATGAGTTAGATCTAGGATGTAACTAATTAGGTTAATAAATATGAATATTAAATGTATTAATTAATTCATGTGACTTTGTATTGGGTAAATTTCATCTGAACATGATTATATTCAATCTAAATTCTTAAAAGCATGTTAAATTCAAGTAATATTAGTGATTTTGTATCTAATTTTATCAACCATATATAAATATATAAAAAAAACAAGTATCAGCAACTTACAAATTCCCCTATCACTCGATTAATTTGTTAGTTTGCTTTAGCTAAACAAAATGATTATTATTTTTATTCATAACTGAGCTGGTTTTATTCTCTTATTATTTCAGTTTGAAATTTATGATTAATTAAGTTTATAAATTTGAGAATTTAATTATGTGTTTACATGTTGATGTATGGAAGGTGGCTATAGCTTAATTGCTTAGTTTATCAACATACGTGGCAAGTTTTTGAGATACAAAATAATTATATCACTTTCAATCTTCATATAAAAATTTTAAATTAGTTTTACCTTACAGAATTATGAATTAAGAAGTTGACCAAGAAACCATTTGATCAACTTGTTTGTCAACTATAGAAAGAGACCGCCATCAAACAACCATACCGATTCCGCTACTTCCAACCGATCGATTCATGGATCCTAAAATTGTATTAGTGGTCAGCCAAGAGATGAAACATCCATGCGCTTCCAGGCATTTGATGAAATTCCTATCCAACTAACTCCCCAAAAAAAGAACACAAATCTCCATGTTGCGTTCCCAATTTGTCAACCGAGTTCGGTCGAAAGATCCTTCACCAAGCTTTCCTTGTCAAAATCAAGCCCACGTCGCCATGCCTCGTGCATGTTTCTCTCCATATTTAGCATTCCTTCTTTTCCTTTTAACTTTCCTGAATTAATGTATTATACTATCTATATGATTACCTAAATCCAAAGAAGGTGGACTGGTTTAATCTTACTTCTCAAGAGAAATTCTCGTCTCAAGGATATTTGTCACTTCTGCACTATCTCAAATCAGAACTATTTATTTCCTATTTTCTTTCATTAAATAAGAAGATAGTCTAGATTCCTCTAGAGTTTTTGCCTTCAAATTCTTCATGGTGTCAGAGCATGTTTAATCCTGTCTCTTCTTCTCCATCTTCATTTATGCCTAAATAAAGTCCAGCGTTTGGAATGGCTACCAACTCATCCTCCTTCTTCCGATGGCTAAGACCACCGATAACCACAAAATCAAAGGAGGAAGACCTTGGTGTGATCATTGCAAAAAGCCGGGTCACTCGAGAGAAACTTGTTGGAAGATTCATGGAAAACCAGTAGATTGGAAGCCACATCAACCACTTGAGAAAGAAGGACGAGGTAATCATGTGGCTGCCGATGAACAATCGCCACAAATTGAAGCTAGCCCTTAACAGAGCAAACCCGAGAGATGCTTCGAAACTACTATCTCCTCTTATGTCAATACAACAAGCAAACTCGCACATCTTCCAATCAGTCATGGTCTGAACCTTGGCTCACAAAGGTAATTTTTAAGCGCCTTTATTGTTGGTAAGAAACGAAAACCTGATCGTGGACTCGTGGAGACCGAATATATGACGGAGATGCGACAATTTTTTGTACATATAGCCTATGTCCAAATAATTTAATGAAATCAATAGCGCATGGCTCACCGTCAAAGGCCGTCTGCATGTTCAACAGGTTATCAAGGATCTTACTCTCAACTCGCCTCCCTTGTTCCTAACTTGATCAATTCATTATCAATTAGTAAACTCACCAAGGAAAAGAGGTATTACTAATTTTTCATCCACTCACCTGTGAATTTCAGGATTTGACTGGGAAGACGATTGGCAAATGCCGAGGAATGCTCGACTCTACATCCTTAAGGAGCACTACGATCCACAAGAACAACTCTCAAAATGGTAATTGGTGGTAATTTTGGTCTCATGTCAAAATAACGATAGTGCAATTATGTTGTGGCACTATCGCCAATATCCTAATGTTATGTATTCAAGCATTTATTTCTTCATTATTTAATAAAACCCAAAATCCTTTGAGTGTGAAATCACAATTATCAAAGCAAGTTCGTCTCATTCCCATTCAACCCTATAAAGCGCCTAGTCCATTCTCAATGATTCATAAATATATCCAGTCCGCTAAGAATAAAAATGTAACCGTACTAGGTGGTTTGTCTCTATTCATAGATGATCACACCGGATTAACGTGGGTATTCTATGAAAGAAAAAATCCAAAATTGTGTCAAATTTTCAAAATTTCAAATATGATTCGGGAATTTAATTCCAATCAAAAAGAAGGTACCAAAGTCCGATAATGCTAGGATTACTTCTTCAACGCCATTCTAGGAGAATATCTAGCAAAAAGAAGGGATATTCACTTAAGTTCATGTGTTGATACCCCACAACAAAACGGAATAGCCGAAAAGGAAAATAGGCATTTGTTATGTGGCTAGATCGCTAATGTTCCTACTTAACGTACCAAAATTATTCTCGTGGTCGGCCCCACGGGCAAATTCTACCTCATCAATAATGTGGATGCCGCCTAGGTACTAAAATTCCAAACATACGTCAACACTCAAATCCTTTCCGACCACTGCCTCATATCCATCGCCCCAATTAAAATTTTCGGGTGTTCTCGCTTTTGTTCATATCAATCAACAACAGGAAGTAAACTTGATCCTAGGTCACTAAGTGCATCTGTGCGGGCCTGGCAAATAAAAAGCGGTATAAGTATCGGCCACAAGAAAATTTACAATTCAATGCATGTCACATTTTTTGAAACTCCAAATTTACTATCCCAAAATTGATATTCGTGTGGCAATCTAACTCAGAATACGCTTGAACCTTGAGTCATTGAGTGAGTCACCATCACCACTAAAAATCAAGTTTCTATAGAGTCATGTAATCGCAAATTTCGAGTTCATTGTTGATCAGGATAATGAGCACATCCAATAGGAAATGGAGGAAGGAGCACTTTCAAGAAACCCATGAGGTCGAGCCTGCTCTAATCCAAGCAAATTCCAGGTAATGCTCCTAACTCGATGGTACCGTTGATTCAGAGTTAGAAAATGATATATTCTTAATATGCCTATAGCTCGAGGGAAAGGAGCTGGGATCACGATCAAGATCCCATCGGAAATTTTATTTCTGCGATAAGCCATCACCACGGCTTGCATTCACTTCCCCTAACATCACGTAGATACAAGTTCCTCGAGATATTCAAGAAGCTTTCAAGTATCCTAAGTGGAAGGCCGCAAATGATGAAGAAGTTCGGCACTGCAAAGAATGCACGTTGGAATTAATTAATTCCGGAGGTAAGAAACCAAATTGGGTGTGGGCGGATTTTCACAAAGAAAGCATGCAAGGCAGATGGTAATGTGGACAGGTATAAGGCCCGGTTGGTCGCGAAAGGATTCACCCAATCATATGGTATTGACTATCAAGAAACTTTTGCTCCAGTTGCCAAGCTCAACACTGCTCGTACTTTATCCTCGCGTCTAATCCTTTGACGACGCTCACCAACTTGACGTGAAAATGCCTCAATGGTGACTTGTAGGAAGAAGTTGCATGGACATTCCTGCTGGCCTGAGATCACATCTAACTTCCAACAAGGCCTGCGTGACCAAAACTCTTTGTATGGTCTCGCCTGCCAACTCCTGTGGTCTCGGTTTGAACCTGGCTCACTACAAGTAAAGGAAGGGCACGGATTCGTCAATGTCAATCCGATCACAACATTGCTCAGGAAACACTTCCCAGAAGGGAAGATGGCCATTATCATTGTATATGTGGACGACATAATTTTGACTGGTAATCATGAAGAGAAAATTGACCTACTTAAAAAATTACTGACAAAGGAATTTGAGATCAAGGACCCTGAAACCCTAAGTACTTTCTGAACGGAGATCACAGTCAAAGAAAGGTATAGCAGCCCCACAACGCAACACGCTCGACTTTACTAAATGAAACAGGATGCCAGGATGCGTCGCGTAAAACACCTATGGATTCAACCAGAAAACTTGAAGAAAGTGATGCAAGTCCTCCACTTGATAAAGGAAGATATCAACGCCTTACGGGGAAACTCTATCTATCTTTCTCATACAAAATGCATATCGGCTTCTCTGCTAGTATGGTAAGTCAATTCATGAATAATCCAACCGAAAAACACACATGACCGCCGCGGACTTAATATTGAGGTACCTCAAATGACACTGGAAAGCGGTCTTTTCTTCCAAAGAAACAAAGAAAGAGATTGAGATTTTTCTTTATGCAGATTAAGGTGTTCAAAGTGACTGATCGGAGATCAACTTCGCTATTGTTCGCTTGTTCGGGGGGGGAATTTGCTACATGGCGAAGCAAGAAACAACTGGTAGCCCGTAGCGAAGGCCGGTGGCGCACTCGCGCTGGCGGCACAAGGTATCTCGCGAGGGAATCGTTGGACAGCCGCTAGAAGAATTACGTTCCATTGAAGCATCCCATAAGAGCATAAAGACGACAACCAAGCCGCCATCAAGAGATCGGCTTAAGAACTCAGGTCATGATCGAATCCAGCACGTGGAGATAGATCACACTTTATCAAGGAAAAGATTGAAAAAGGGTTTTTAAAGTCACTTACTCCAACAAACTGTCAAACAGCTGACATTCTCACGAAAGTTTCGCCGAAAGCTAAACACGAAGATCCGACTTTAAAACTGGAATAATCAACATCTACAATACGGCTTTGTGGGGAGGTTGAAAATCAAGCCCACGCGCCCTCATGCTCGTGTATGTTTCTCTCCATTTAGCATTCCTCTTTCCTTTTTAACTTTTTCCGAATTAATGCAATATACCATCTATATGATTACCCAAATCCAAAGTTAAGGTAACCCAAGGGTTTTTAATCTACCTTCCTCAGAAGAGAAATTTTGTCCTAAGGATACTGTCACTTCCACTATCTCAAACTGTAAACTATTTTATTTCCTATTTTCACATGAAATAAGAAGATAGTCTAGATTCCTCTTAGAGTTTTCGCTTCAAATTCTTCATCTTCTTCATCAAGCAGAATAAAATAAATGCAAAAGGTGACACCCACTTCACTCAAGCACAGAGAAGGGCATTCGACGGTGGTGAAAAATCTGACCGCGCCGCCAAATGTACCAAGGGCAGAGTACTGTAAGGTGATGCCAGGATGAGTAATGAGGAAGAAGACACAAATTTTGCACGAGGCGGTGTGAGATATCATCACTCCGAGGTGGTGAAGTTATTGATTGAAGAAGACACCGAGTTCTCCGTATGGTGCACTCAAGGCAACACTCCTCTTACATAGCCAGCCGACCGGGATTCACGTACTCGGGTGCATGATCCTAGACAACTCCCTCTTCACCAGCTTGGCGGTGGTATCAAGGGCTCAATGGCTTTGTATGCCACGTAATCTCAATGATTAAGGTATATAGCAAAGGATATATTTTATCTCATCTAACATTGAGCTATATGTGAATACAATATAAAGTTGACCTACTCAGAGTGATTTTATTACTATTTGGGTAATTTGAGCATATTATATGTGTAATGATAGTGTGAGTTTTACTTGTTGAGATTTAATGGTAATTTATACTTTATGATGATTAGTTGAAATAAATTGTGAAATAGATAACCCTAAAGTTATCGATATATATGAAGGAAGTTACTATCCTCTATCAAGCATTAGTAATTTTATTCTAATTTGACATCCTATCATCAATTAGAAAATTACACAAAATCAAGGAGAAAAGAATACAAGAGGAGACTTAGGCCTGTTTGGTTTCAGTTTTTGAAAACTATTCTAAAAAACGTTTTTTTTTTGTTAATTTGGTGTTCCCTGAGTTTTTCAGAATACAGAAAATGAAAACAAACAAATTTTTAATGTTTTTCGTGTTTTTCAGAAAAAAAACAAGAAGCAAATTTGCCCTTAGTTTTCTTGAATCGTTTTATTGATTTTGTTTTCTCTCTTTCAAGCACTTGGGGCTATCAGCTATTACAAAGAAGATACTTGGATTGGAAGCCTAATTTAACTAAAGAATTTGATGAAGATGGGTGGTCTCCCTTCACTTTGCTGCATATGTGGGTTGTAATCCAACAATACTGAGGCAAATTGCCAGAGAAATCTGAGGCGGCGCTGTGTATCTAGGCGTCAGATACCATGAAATTGGAAACATAATAGCTCTACACATTGCAGCTAGCCGAGGCCATGTCGAGGTAGTGAAGGTGCTGGTGTTGCACTTTCCAGATTGTTGCGAGAAAGTTGATGATCAGGGCAATAATGTTCTTCACTTGATTATGTCGGAGAAGAAAATATTTCTAACTTCTGTTTTGTCAGACATTCGCTGGTTAAGGGTGAGAGGACTCATGAATGAGAAGAATGGTGAAGGAAATTAAGACACCGCTCCAGCTGTTCGACAATTTTCCTTCCACTAAAGATAACAAATAATCTCATACCCTCCGAAACCATGTTCAGCCATGTTGGACACCTTCGTAAGATTAAGGGTAAGTTCATCAATTTCAAATTTCCTATCTATTGTCAGTATTTGATTGAATATGTGTGGAACCTTTAATCTGCACAAACATACACAGGGTTTTAACAGATTTGATCAATCATGTGCGCTTACATCCTTGAATATGAGAAAATATTTCCTTTGTAACATGTAAAATATTAGAGGATAAAGTTATATATAGTTCTAAGTTCCCGAAATATTCAATGAACCGCGACTCCCTTTATTCCACATGGGTATCTCCCGTCTTTCTTACATCTTTAGGCACTCAGAGGATACGATTCTATCAACCTAGATTACCATGTTAGAACACAAAGCATAACATTAATGGAGAAAAAACTGAAAATTCATGTACCTGATTTAACCATTCAATATCTTCGACAAAGGAATTGATGAAGAACTCCGAGAAGAACGACGGGTCAAGATTCCCAAGATTTTCTCCGAATGACCCTTGGTGACACCGGGCTTGAAATGAGGAATAGCTTCTCATCGATCTTTAAAAATATTTCTCAGAAAACTAAATGTGAGAATTATACGTATCCTTAGGGTTTGGGAGAGACTTGAGCCTTCTTTATATATTGAGTTCTGACCACGGGCCCTCTCATTACGGGCCGGGCCGTACTCAGCCCACACACTTGCCAGCCCCATATGAATTATTAAGAAGCCTAATAATCTCACTTAATTAGACCAAACTTAATCCAGTTTGCTTTAATTAATAAAGCCCACATAAAAGGAAAAACTAAATATTCTCCCATCACCTGGGCGAGCATAATTGGAAACAAAACCGTGTGCGCACCTTTATATCGTCTAGAGATTAATCTTACGGGCTAATCGATCCCATAAAGTCTCGAACACCAATCATGGCTGCAATTGCATGTACTCACGCAAGCCCTTCCATGGTCACGAAAGCCTAACTTTAGCTGACATGGATTCAATACAGAAAGGCGAAATGGACAATACCTCAAGGCAATGAGCGATACTTCATGTGTTATCCATTTGTTAGTCCAAATTTTCCTTATGTCACAAACCTAGTGTGTCACCGTAGAGAATATCCATCATGGTTCCAACGAACTCGTATATGTGTTACCCACAGGTAACTTTACTTTTATGTGTAATAAAAACATGCTATTAAGGCTAATGCCAAGAATGCCCCATAGCCTATATTCAAGGTTTACACAATGCCTTGAGAGATTTTCTTACCAATTATATGTACTCAACTCGATAAACCTAAGCATTCAAATACCTTATTGAATGTAAAAGAGTTGGATACAACCAATTATTACCAAAATGTAATGAAATTGGATTCATTCTTCATAAGAGCAACATAAAACTTAATAGCTCCCACTAATTCACAGTATCCCATGATACTCCTAAGCCCATGTTAATGACATGTCGATCAAATACACAAGGGCGAAGGCCTTTAGTTAGTGGATCAAGAATCATATCATCCGTTGGATATGTCTACTAACGCCACCGTTTGAACTTTTTCCTTATGGTCAGGTATTCACCCATGTGCTTTGGGACTTTCGAGACCTCCCTCGGGTTGTTGTTAATAAACAACACTGCAGAGTTATTGTCACAATACAACTGTATGGGCCTATCCACAAAATCAAACACGCTTAACTCCTTAATGAGGTTTCGGAGCCAAATTGCCTGAGTAGTTGCTGAAAAGCATGCTACAAACTCCGCTGGGAAGTATCGAGGATGCAATTGATTGCTTCTCACTTTTCCATGACACTCGCACCCTCCCGCTAACTTAAAGATATAACTAAATTGTTGATTTCTTTTTCATCCCGACCCAACAAAGTCTCGAATCAATACCCAACTAGTCAGAAGTCCTGAATATGTTTGTAAATCAACATATAGTCTTTGTCCTTTAAGTAATTTCATAACCTTCTTGGCAGCAACCCAATGATCACGCCCCTGCCTGACTGGAGCATCCGCCTAGAAGTCCCAAGCAAAGGTAATATCGTGCCCAAGGTACTGAGCATACATAATACTCCCAAGTGCACCAGCATAAGGTACATTCTTCATTTGGGCTTTCTCTCATCTGAATGATGACATTGTGATAGACCTCAACTTTATCACCTTTACGCATGTGAGCACCCGGCTTATATTGTCGCATGCTGGAACTTTCTAAATCTCGACCAACATATGCCCTCTGAGATAAACCCAATAGTCCGCAAGAACGATTCCTGTGAATCTCAATGCCCAGCACAAAAGACGCCTCACCAAGGTCCTTCATATCGGTTATTTGACAACATCCGCTTGTCTCACGCAGTAAGAAACTGTCACCGCCGCGTGATATCATCCATAGAGTATTAGGAAAATGAATTCCTCCCAATCGACCAGAGTATATACATTGATCTACTTTGTTCTCAACAAACCATATGAAGCAACAAATACTGCGAAACTTCAAGTACCATTGTCTAGAAGTCATTGAGACCATAAATAGACTTTTTCGCCACACAAGTTTGACCCGAATCATTTGCCACAAACCTCTAGTTGCATCATATAGACTTCTTCATTAAGGTCTCCATTGAGAAAGCGCGCTTTAACATCCATCCGGTGTAACTCCATCAAAATGAGCAACTAATGCCATGATCATCTGAAAGAACTCTGGCAGAAGAGACTGAGAAAAGTTGTCGCATAGTCTACTTCCTTCTCTCCGAAAGTGAAACCTTGGCTACCAGTCTGGCTTTAAACTTTTCAACCTTTCCTTTAGAGTCCCTTTTAGTCTTATACAATTCAATTTACGTTTCAACCCGGTCTATGTACCATCGTGTAATTCAATTAGTTCCCAAACTCCATTATGCCTCATAGATTGAATTTCATCTCTATTGCATCCAACCACAGTTCTGACTGAGGACAAGAAACAAATTTCTCATAAGCATATCGGGTCACTACGTAACCAATATCGTAGTCTTGCTCTCCTATATAGACTAAATAGTCCGGTGGTATTGCTGATCGTCTCTCCCCAGCGGATCTCCCATCGGGCAGCATTAGCCACATTCTCGCACCGAGAGCCTTGATGAACTTCAATAGGAGCTGTCTCAACAACATGATCCCCTGGGGTCTCACCAGTTCAACATATGTGGGAGTTTCCACAATTATCCAGACATGGGAGGAGATAAGATACTACATTACTTCCATCGTGACTATCATCCCTAATAGTCCTGGTGGAGCAGCTACTCTTCGCCACATCGTTCCAAAACTTAGTCGGTTCGGTGATTCCACAATTTTGTGCCTCCATTGGATTATTATAGAATGATATCCTTCGAATGTTCCGTAAGAGCAAAATAACACCTGGGTTCTCCTCGAGTCCTGTCTTACTTAATGTTGGATTTATATAACTTTACTTCCGCAGGATATCCCAAACCTTAAGATGGTTTGGTTTAGGCTTACGCTACCCATAACTCAAAGGAGTCAATGGAACAGCCTTTGTAGGTACACGATTCAAAATGTACAAAGTCGCTTTCAAAGCTTCACCCCATAGAAAAACCGTGGTTCTACTAATTATGTCTTACCATTTCCATAAGAGTACGATTGCGCCTTCGCTATACCATTCTCGCTTCAGACTCCTGTGCATAGTAAATCAGGCCACTATCCCGCAGTCCCTAAGTATTTGGCGATCGGCTCCCTTAAGTCGTCTGTAAAGATCGCCCATGCTTGCCATAATACTTCCACTCCGGTCGTATCTAACAACCTTTACGACTCTTTTCCCAATTGTTTCTCGACTTCAAATCAAAATCTTGAACTTGTCAAGAGACTCGCACTTTCTTTAACTCAAGTACAAATAACCATATCGAATAGTCACAATAAATGTGATGAAATAAAATTTCTACACAAGGTCGCTACATAAGGTCCACTATATTCTGTGAATGACTTCCAACAAGCTCAGAACTACTGGATCGCTTCTTCTTTCTTATCTTGGCTGTTTACCTCACAATGTACTTCACGACATCTCAAGTCATTTTAAGAGCAGCAGATATTATCTTTTATTAGCCTTTCTACTCTATCTCAGAGATACGGGCCAAGTCGCTTACATAATGCATAAGACTCTTCCTTAGGTAAAGGGTCTCTTAGAAACAACCTTTTCAAATTGCATAAGCACAGATATGTCAATATCGAGATAAACTTAATCTATATAACTGCTGGACATAAGGATAGCATTCCAACCTTATTTGAATTAAGAAATATTGAAATAATATCGCTTCCTTAATTTCAAAAGAATAATCATATGAATCCAAACATGATATCAAACTAAATTCCTTCTAAAAGAAGGTACATAAAATGTGTCTTTCAACATCAATTTAAACCGTGAATCTAAAACTAAGATTACATCTCCACCTAACATGACTTCACTTTCTCGCATTTCTCATGTGCTGAGCTTTGATTCATCCTTGTTTGGCTTCCTCCGCTTATGAATCAGATGGGTAAATGCAACATGATTAGTCGCTTCCACTATCAAGCTACCAAGAACTCGGAGGGTGCTTCGGGAGTAGGTTGATTCACAAACAACAAGTATTAAAGAATCATTACTCAGAAGCCCACATTGACATCCGTTTTTAAATTTTGCACAAATTCTTCATGTGACCTTTCGCAAAAGAAGCAAATGATCACCATCCTTCAAGCATCTTCTTTGACCTATATTGTCGATTGGATCGTAGTTTCATGAGCACCTTTATGAGTTCGACTTTGAACTTCTTATTCTTCCTCTTATGGGGACTTGCAGATATAAGGCCATATGCTCTTTTCTCCTCTTAAGCTTCTTCCCTCCGCCACCACCCTTGCTATCAAGTCATTATCGATCAAGTCTCATCTCTGGGAATTGTAGTTTGTCTTATAATCCCAAAATCAAAGCGGAAGGGTGTTCAGGCTTGATGCACAATGCAAGCATCGAATGGTAACATTAAGAGCTCGAGTTTCGCCTTTAGGGTCCACCATCCTCGTGACATAATTCCTAACCCCACTGCATTCATCATACTTCATGTCAAGAGCTTTTGAAGAAGTGTTCCAATCTCAAAGATGGATGAAACCCGATTTCTAGCCTCTACGGCCGCGAATACTTTAAGGAAGTGAGCACGCCTACCGGTAAACCACTTTTCAAGTGTTCTTGTATGGATTTTCATTGTCAACAAGCAAACTTATCGCTTCCCTCCCAGCAAGATAGTCCGTCTTTCTCAAATTCAAGACTAGAGGTTGTGAGATCCATTGGCTTATCCATCAGGTTTTACGCTAACATCCGCCAAATGACCTAAATTGAGTAATCCTCTTTCCATTTTTGAAATTCAATCCAGTAAGGATCTCAATTGAAATGGAATTACCAGCCACGTAAAATTGACCGAAAAATAAAACAAAAACAATACAATCAACATCATGTGAATACTCATAGAGAATTACATACATCACATAATCACCTCAAGCGTAAAAATATGGTGACATGCAGCTTGTACATTCTCCACATGAAGGTCATGAACATATTCTAACTCGTGAATCACCACCTCAGTGCATGAACCACTCAAGATCACCATTTCTCGCCACATGCCATATGCCGATCCTCTCCATGAACTAACACAGATCACCTCCTTGGGAGTAGGATCACATAATAAACAACAGGAGACATCCCACCACAATATGAGACTGATATTTCTCAAACCTAATCAGTGCCACTCGCTACACAACCCAATCAATCTTGAAAATCACTCATACTGTGGATATAAACTTTATGTATCACATTATATATATGTAATGCTAATTATAATGCTCATTTCATTCATAGATACGAATTTAGACTCTATTACTACCCTATAAAGGATATACATGTTAGCTACCATATGTATTTCCGAAACCATAGAGAAATACAAAAATACGTATAAAATACCCTAACTTCTAGGCGTACATAGGGTTCTATACGCATTTTCATATCTATAAAAGCTTCAAACATGCAAAGTCTATATACCACATTGTAGAGAATTTCAATACGAAGTCGGTGATACCAAATTTCTCAAAATACCCTCACACGCTACTCACGCCGCCACCGTATGTTCGCTGTGAAGCGCCGCGGGCGCCACGGTCACAGTCAGTTGGTTTGTGTCAACGTTCGCGTTGATCGCGTCGCCAACGGGCTCGGTCAAAGACTGGGCGTTGATCGGTCGCGGGTCGCTGACCGCTGACTGCTGATCGAAGTCGGGTCTTGACCGTCAGACGTTTGCCCACTGACCGGCCGGGTGTATAACCGCCCGCCAAAGACGGGTTGGCGAGATGCCGCCATGACGCCATCACCCACGCTAGCCGCACACGCCATCGCACACGCCGCTGTCCACGCTGCCGCGACATCGCCGCGATCCACCATCGAACCGGCCAAAACGGCTCGTAGATCCGGCCGATCGGGCCGGCCGTACCGATCACCGCGACGCTGACGCTTAATACGACGCCGCAGACCGCTGGATCGATCCGGGCGCTGCGCCGACGCCGCCGCCTTCAACGCTGCAGGCTGCGATCGCCGCCGCGGAGCGCGGCCCGCCACCTCCGCGACGGCCACCCACCGATTTGATCGTCTCACTGTAGATTCCAATATGTAAAAATTTTAATTTTTGATGTATAGAAAATTCGAAATTGGATGTAATGCCCGATTTTTTCATAAAACCGAAAAAATTTTCTCCGATTCATATGCTTTGAATTTAATCCATGGTTGGCTCGATACCAAATCAGAGGATACGATTCAATCAATCTTGTGATTACCATGTTAACATAAAGCATAACATTAATGGAGAAAATCAAATTCATGTACTGATGAATCCATTTGAATATCTTCAAGGCGGAATTGATGAAGAACCCGCAAAGAAATGACGTCAGATTCTCAAGATCTTCTCCCGACGACCCTTGGTGACACTAGCTTGAATGAG
Organism: Tetrastigma voinierianum; assembly: GCA_016808115.1. Lineage (NCBI taxonomy): Eukaryota > Viridiplantae > Streptophyta > Magnoliopsida > Vitales > Vitaceae > Tetrastigma > Tetrastigma voinierianum. The sequence goes on along the minus strand of JAEQBH010007556.1, from coordinate 8,888 downwards.
AATGCCTTCTCATCGATCTCGTAAAATACTTTAAAACTAAATGTGAGAATTATACGTATCTCCAGTGGTTTGGGAGACTCAGCCTTCTTTTATATATTGAGTTCTGACCACGGGCCCTCTCATTACGGGCCGGGTCGTACTCAGCCCACACACTACAAATTCTTAAGGCGACCATAGTTCTAATAACTTTAATTTTAATTGTAATTAAACTTAATCCAAATGGCTTTTAATTAATAAAGCCCACATAAAAGGAAAATCTAACAACCTCATGTAGTCTTCACAAACTTATTTCTACCTCATAACTTTTTCATCTTATGACCCAAAACATTTATAGTAGACTTCATATAGCTTTATAAACTGATTCTTATCTCATAAAATTTTTCATCTCCTAACCCTGAATATTTATAGTGATGTGCCCGGCAACTTCCTGTTTTATAGCGAAGAAGCATTTTTATTCTACAAAAATATCTATCTTCTTCTATGAGAAAGTATAATAGAACAACCCATCAAATATGTTATGCAATATTATTTAGAAAAAGGAATTGACACTAATTAGGAATTTGAGATACATTCTAACATATCCATGCTTTTAGAGACGGACGCGAGATTCCAAAATTAAAATGAGACCATCCAGTTCAGTACTAGAGATCAATGATGATAGAGGAAGCAGCGAAAGCAAAGAAAGGGAAGAAATATCTGAAATGAGGAAAACCATAAAAAGCCATATGATAGTGGCGGCACTCATAGCAACTCGTGAACCTTCATGCCGTTTCACAATTACTCGGTGATTACGTTCAGAGTGGGAGCAACAACCAGGTACGGCAGTCTTGTCGCCCTACCAGCAATACCACCTCAACGGCAAGGACCGGAGACACGGCAAAGTAAACAAGGCTAAATTTCAGAACTTTTGTTATGGAAGATAGCATAGACATGTTACTTTCTATGTGTGCTATTGGTATTTATTTCTTTGCATCGTTTCCTATAAAAGATAAGAAGACCGTCTAAGCTTATGTATGGTACGGCTATATGCTCACCATGTGTGCAATGGCTGCAATGGTGATTGCATTTGTCGAGGGCCTGCAAGCTGTGCTACATCCTTTTTCGTTGCTTGAACGTACAACCTACCTTCATCCTTCACTTTCTTCCTTTTGTTTTGGTTCCAATTGTCTTACATTTACACCCAGCCCAAGGTGGACTTCGTGTGGCAAAAAGGGAAGTCATATGTATATCAATTTGAGTCGTTTCCATGTATGTTTCAAGTCTTACATACAATTGCTAATGCTTTTATACATGGTGTTTTAAAAACCGGACTAAATCAGTTGGTCGGATGGATCGGACTGTTGACCGATGACCTTTCGGGTCCCAGTTTAATCCAATTTGACCACGATTCAGTCATCGGTTTGACCACTAAATCGTGAACCAGTAACTTTACTGATTCAATCACTGATCTGATTTTTAATACATTACTTTTACCATATAGTTCCTAGTATGTTTAGATAATGGGAAAATGTAATGCGTATTTTTTTAACAATACATACTACGAATAAACAATGAACTTATAATGCGTTTTATAGATGAAGATGATGTTTAGGAGAAGCCACATCTTTACCTTATTGACATGTGAAAAGCACCATAATTTCCTTTTCTTTTTAGTGATACTAGAAATATTAAGCTACCATTTCTACAGTGATCAAGACTCCTAGCTAGCCAGTCTTAAAGAAAGGGACGATCACTCCCAATATCTTCACTGAGATGAATAAATTAAATTAAACCTTCCTTTAAAAAAAGACATAACAAGCAGAAAGAGCAACAATATACACTAGATGGTTATACAAATTGACTACGAAGAGGGAGAGAATTAATTGAAGTGCCTCCTGGGTATCCGATCTCCCCTACTCAATCACCGAAAGCTACCACTTTAATTAGAACAAATAATTTGGTTTGGATAATGAAATTTTTGAGAATAAAATAAATTATTTTTAAAAACTTACATATTTCAATTATTTAATTTTATATTATTGAGTTAAAATAAATGAAATCGGTTTGAAGTATCAAAAATAAAATAAAATTTTGGCTTTCACTCTATCTCTATTTTCCTTAATTTTTTCTTTTAATCTCATTTTATTTCCTATTTCTTTCCCTTGTATTTTCCATACAAATTTTCTTGGAACCAAACATTTCTAAAAAAAATATTAATTAAGGAAAGAAACAAATGTGAATGAAATGGGACATTATCTTTGGTTGTCTAATAAAAATCTTAAAGAAAATCAACTATATATATATATATATATATATATATATATATATATATATATATATAAATTACTGTTTATACTTATATCTGAACCATCAATTTATACAACTATATCTAATTTTAAGTCTAATAAATATATATTTTATAAGCTATGAGATTTAACAGTAATAGAACCACAAATCTAATTTTATTTATATTTGAAATAGCTTATCAGATGTATGATGGAGTCGGAGACCTATTAGACCATTTAATGCATTGCCTCCAAGTCATGACACTGCAGAGCGGCAATGATGCACTCCTCTACAAAGTTTTCCCATCAAGTCTAGCGGGCCTTAACTCCGGTCAAGTAGTTCCATGGCCTCCCAGCTAACTTGGTAATTGTTTTTGTACTTCATGTCTGGAAAGTTTGGTGGACCAGGTATATGTACTCAGACCAGGAGGAAGAAAAGTGTAGCTAGCCTGTTCCACATGAAGATGGGATGCTCCAAAACCATCAGAGACTTCATGAAGCGTTTCGGGCAGTGATATTGTAGCTAGACTAGCCTAACATTGACACGGTGATGCAAGCTATGATGAAGCCATTCAACTAAACACCCAATTTCTTTCTCATATCCTTACCCTTCAACTATCGTCGATGAGTTGTTTCAGAGCGCCAACCAGTACGCTATGTTGGAAGACAACATGATAGCCGCCATAAAGAGGACCATTGTTGTCACCAGTGACCTAGTGGGAGACACTAGAGGACAGGAAATGTGAGATATATATAGAAGGGATATAAGAATAGACATGAAAGTCGAGATGGCCGAGAAGATAGATCTCGATTAGAGTTAAGTAGAGGGGCTTAAGCCAATTCTAGACAATGAAAGGAAGTCCCAAAGCGAAGAACTCACCACCTCACTCGACCCCAACACAGCTCCTCTCTCTCATTCAGACCAGAAAGGGCTTTAATTGACCGAACCCATTGAAAACTAGCGTAGATCAGAGGGACCGATCCAAGTTCTGTGAGTACCATAGAGAGCACGGGTGTTAGAAGCCGGCTTAAAAACTAAAACAAAAATGGAGAAGAAGTAAAGGAAGAAAAATTATAAGGAAATAAAACCAAACTACGGAAAAATGAATATACCAAGTCTTGTGTAGCCACAATCTCCTTAAATCAAATTCTCCTTCTCCCGTTGGTGCTTGAGAAATATACGACGTCTACTTCCCAAGATACAAAGGTCTTTGAGCGACGACAACAGCACCTTAGTTGCAGTCCCTCCTGGCGAACAGGTGACGATGTACATACTCTATCATAGAGAGACTCACAAAAACTTACACAAAAGATTTTTTCTTCTCTTGCCAAAGAGAGTCAAAACTCTCTTTATATAGACTTCAGGCAAAGGGGGAGTGATCCGAAGAAATGAAAGCTTTCGACGGTTTCAAAGCCAACGGAAGGATTGACATGAATTTAAAAGAAAGAGGTTGAAAAAAACTTAAAACTTTGACTAACTGCTTAAAGAGTAAATTTCATTCAAATAAAAATGAATCTAATAAATCTCTACCTGCTGAAATTGACACCTAAACATACAAGTCCTCTCGAGCGATAGAAGATAACGTAGAATAAACCTATATAGATATGTGAGTACTTTGAACCTTCCTCAGAGGTAAAGGTCGCTTACTCCACTAATTAAATAGTAGATAATGACGTCCTCGGGATCTGCCATTATTCATAATAATATATACTCTCACACAGAATCTTCCTTAATCGACGAGCATCTTAAATACTCATCAGATCACCTACAAGCTACTTAGTTTTCGTAGCTTTATGAAATAAATAGTGTCATAATGCCCCATTTTTTCAATTTTGTGGTTAAGGTAATCATTGGAGCTAAAATAGTTTAAATCAAGAAAGATTGGTAAAATCTCATCCAATCACAAAAAACATGCGATATTCTCGTCAGATGACGCCTTCCCATGGCTTCTCATTGGTATGTGCACATTCTAGACTCCTGACACATACAACAATAAAAATTATAATTTTATTGCAAAATGAATTTTTAAACAAAACTTTATTTCTATTAGAGATTATTATTTTATTTTAGCTTACAAATGATACTCAATGTAAGTACACACACACACACACACACACACACACACACACACATATATATATGGCATATATAAATGAAATAATATTTTTCATGGACAAATTAAAATTTAAAACTGAATAAATAAATTTTATAGAATTTAATTTAAGAGCTATAAATAAAATAAATCAACATGTTATAAAGTAGTTTTAATTATTCAAAGCAAATTGAATGAATCTTTTATCATTGGATTTTTTAATTAATATATATATATATATATATATATATATATATATAGATATATATATATATATATATATATATATTCTTTTACTAGGACAACTAGTCTGGATCAATTTTAACTAATTGCGAGTTTGTTTTCATGAATTTTCTATTTATATTCCTTTTACTTTTGTAACGGGACAAACTACTCTTGACTCAATTTTAACCAATTGTGAGTTTGTTTGTGTGAATTTTGTATTTATATTCTTTACTTGTGGACAACTACTTTGGATCAATTTTAACTTAACTGCGAGTTTGTTTTTATGAATTTCTATTATATTCTTTCACTTGTGGTAAGAACTACTCTGACTTCAATTTTTAACGAAGGTAGTTTGTTTTTTATGACAGTGACTCCCTTCTCTATTCTAGCTCCTGTGGAATTTTCTTGGAGTTACTTTGTTGATAATTTTATCATTCATTTTCTCTTTTTTATTTTCCTCATAGAAAGTAAGGCTGAATCATTCAGTTTTTGCCAGCCCTACATGTATGTAGTCTTGTCTGGCTTATCCTCCGCTGTACTGGACCAAGTTGTTCAATTATGCCATGATCATTAGAGGGCATTGGAATATTGACCTATGAGTAGTTGATTCATCCTGTCTTCTTTCCTGGGGCGAAGCAGTTTCTAAGAGCTAATAATGGAGATGGATAGATTAGGGAGAAGAAGGCTCCACACATGTATGTGGGTCTCTTCCTATTGAAGGTGTGTGTAATTGTCTGAGTCTTTTATTTCTTGGAATTGACTAAACATTTCAAAGTAAAGGGAATTGAAAATGAGAAATCAGCTACGTACCCCATTATAAATCGGTATTGACTATGCACGGTCTTCCATTCTCGTCCAAAATAATTCTCAAAGTCTTTATGCCTGGGTTGTGGCTTAGGTGACACAGTCCCTACATCGTCGTTAATTGAAAGTGATTAACAAGTGTTTTCTTGATATAATAGTAAGGGGGAGAAATATGAAAAATGTGGCTGGCAGCTTTTGGTTTTGCGAGTGATTATGACCGGTATCCGACGGTCTTCCATGTCAGCTCGTCCAAATTATTCTTGAAGACTTTCTGTTAATCTCTAGTTGTGACTATGGGCAAGGCCCATTGCTGTGGTTGATATATATATCAATGTGAAGAAGACCCATTGGGAAATGGTGATGACCCAGTCTCTACTCTTCGCTAATATTTGATCTAGATAAGATCTGTAAGGAGAATCTGAGAATGTGGCTGGCCAGCTTTTGCCTTACGAGGAGATTACGACTGTATACTCACGGTCTTCCATGTCAGCTCGTCCAAATTATTCTCGTTGTAGCTTAGGTGGGCAGTTGTGTCAGTGATTAAAATATCGTGATATATTGACGATACATCACAGATTCAATAAATAATCGATACGACATACAACATCGATAACGGTTTATGTAAATATTTCTCCAAGAGGTTTCAAATATCGCCAATATATCCGTCACAAATATGATCAAGATATTCAATTTTATCGAAAATTTTCAAAAAAAACAATACTCGAGTCTTATTCAGCTATGTTGTTAAATGTGACACTGGCATTTAACGAAAAACATTTTCTTAATAACACATCACTTATCGCACGTTTCATTGAATAATTATTAATTAACAATTATTCGGTATAAGGCTTAAGTAAGCCCGTTACGATTGAAATTATTATACTTCCTGCAATTACTATAATTAATTATTTATGCAAGAGATTAGAAGATCAAATGCACGGCCTGAATTATTATGCCTCTTTACAATTACTTGCCATCATTAATTATCAGAAAATTTCAAAAGACACAATTTAAGAGAGAAAATGAAGGGTCTTTCTTATTAATTAATCTTATTAATTTTTTAATAATTATATTAAAATTTAATTGAAAATTTTAAATTAAAAGAAGAAAATGATTGATCAAATCTTTAAACAAACAATTCAAAAAATTTATTTTTAAGTTCTAAATATTTTAAATTATTTATAGTATTTTGCAGAATATTCTAAAACATAAACAACCTGAATTTAATGTTTTATAAATCATAGAAAATGAATTTTAATGTTTTGTCAAACTAATCAGATATTATCATCATATACCTTCTTCAAACTAATTTCAGTTAGTATAAATCAAGATAAATTGGTCAATTTATAAATCACCCTCGATATATCCAGAAAATTTAAAGACCGATATATCCGTCAAACCAATATTTTCATCCTCATTTAAGTTACATAATATATTCCAATGTGTGAAGAGGGCCGATTGGGGAATGGTGTGTCGATGGCCTAATCTTACATTGTCATTTGAAAAGATAATTAAGCTGTATTTTTCTAAGAGAAGATTAGTAATGAGAAATAGAGAGAACGTGGCTGACAGCTTGGTTTTGCGGGTGATCTTTGTATCGGCTTCTTCACCACACTTCTTTGGCTTCCAAACGGGCAACTGAGGAGGAGGAAGTAGCTAGGTTCTGCTGCCTCATTGGTAGATCTCCTATTGTGGGGTTTTTGATTACTTGCAGTGCATCCTGAATCAGAGACAAGTTTCGAATTTACCTTGGGGCATTATGGTTTCATGAAGGTAATAAGGTTTTTAGGTGGGCTCCAAAGAGGTTAAAATGTTACTAACGAAGCTTGGTCGTTCAAAAGTTAATGGAAGTTCAAATTTCCGAAACTGAATTTTCAAAGTCATTAATCTAATCACTTTAAACCATTTCTTCCCCGTGATTTGATCGTTTAAATCAACAGCCCAGTTCTGTTTGAACGCGGATTCATAAGGTTCTATAACAAACAATAATGATGGTATTAATAATAATAATGGCGCCGACGCACATTATCGTCGTCTCGCGCGACTTTTATTTGTCGTCACCACACAACAGCTTATCAAAATAACCCATTCGCACAAGCAAAGATATCAATCACGTATTAATAAATCAAATCAATTATCAATATTAAAATAACTCATATATATTATAAATGCACAGAATAATTGAGTCAGAGCCCAACCATCAACTGATGCGCTGTTCGATTCATTACTTATTAACTTAAATGCTATTTCATCATCTATGGTTTTTGTTGAGTTTTTGACAGATTTGCTCATCTATGTAATATAATTCGAATTAATAAAATTATTTTTCTCTTCAAAAAAAATATAATAATAATAATAATATAATAAAGGAAAATAACAAAAATCTTTGAATTTAGCGAATTTTGCATTTATATCATGCACTAAAACTTCTTGTATTTAAATACATTAAGTTTCTTAATTGTACTGCAGCTTCATACATAAAAATCAGCATCTTAGTGAAAATTTGGGGAAAATATTCTCATTAGTGCATTGGAATGACAACCACCTATAAAATTAAAAAATCATTTTTAAAACTTTCATCTCCTATTTTCTATTTTAAAACTCTACAAAACAAAAATAAAAATTATTTTTAAATGCAAATCAATTGTTCATTATCTCTAATTTTTTATTTAAAATTATTTAATTTCTTTGGTGTTGTTAAATCATTAAAATAAATTAGATTTTGAATATAAAATATGCCTTTTGACAAAATATATTAACATTTGATAATTAAAATTATAATAAAATGAGTAAACTATAAAAAATATTCTTATCAAATAATTAACAATATAAAATAAATACTATATTTATATATTTTAATTTTCTTTATAGAGTATATAAATATAAAATTTGTTTAGTTATATATTTTAAATACTTATATTATTTATATGTTTATAATTTAGAACTATGCATCTAAAGCACCATTCCACTTACTCTTTTTCATCAAATTGCAAAAAAAAAAAAAATCTCTATAGTTATGAGAAATCAGGAATGAACAAAATGGTGCCGAATTGGAATCGTGATGGTAAGATTCCCACAAAATGATAGGCTCGTTTCATTTATCACTTGATCAAATATGGCTATAAAAGGAAAAAAAAAAAGGAAAAAAACAAAGACAATTCAAAGCCTTCCATAAAACATAACTTTTAAGAGCTCAAGCTAACATAGAGAGAAGAATAATTTAGTAAAAAACAAATTTGTAAGAAATAGAATACTATAATGTAAGCATAGTGAATAGTCATCATTATAAAACTAGGCAAATATTCCTTGTTGAATTAAACCAAGTCACACAGGCTAGCACAATGATTCGAAGTGAGGTTATACCAAATTTATCTCATCATAGAAAAGAAAAGAAATAAATCAAGCAGTACGATTCTACTCAAACTCCGTCTGCCTTCGGCTTCGTCTGCCTCCGCCTCCTCCTCCTCCTCCTCCGCTCCGCCTGTCTCTGGTTCTCTTCATT